>ML779050.1:452102-489740 GCA_009831015.1 Picea engelmannii
ACCTTCAGACCGGGGAGACCTTTCTTCTGGAGAGCCTCGATCTTGCTGAAGAACCTTTGTACTCCTTGGTCCATGACCTGAACCTTTTCTTCCAGCTGAAGCATTAGACTTCTCTTGGTTAAAACCCTTTTTACCTCAAGTATAGTCTTTGTTATGTCCTCGATCTTTAGTTCTTCTAGTTCTTCTCTGGTCTTGAAATTTAGGAACATGATGATTTCATTTGCTTGTGTTGGCATGTCTCCCAATTCTACTCTAATCTTCTCAATAGCTTGTTGGATCCTCTAGACCAGCTCATTCTGCTCAAACATAATTTGAATCATTGGCCATATCTCATTGATGGACTTTATGATGTCTATCCATACATTCTCTTTGACTTCTGCCAACGTCTTTCCTGCCACAGTTTGTTTTTGGAGCTGTTGTAGTTCCTTCCTGAGCTGTTCAGTTACCTGCTTTTCTTTGGAGAGACTGGTTTGGAAAGAAGTTTTGAGTTCCTGGAGGTTCTCGACTTCCTTCTTTAGCCTGCTGATTTTCGTCTCTTGCAGGTTCATCTTTTCCATGGATTTTGCGAGGTCAGTTGTCCCTTCTTGTGGTGTCACTGGTATTGCAGATGGGATTGTTGTCACTGCTTCTGTGCTTGCTCCTGAGATAGGAATGGAATTCAATGGAATGACTTCCATTGGCTTCATCTGCTCCTTCTCTTTTAGTAATCTCTCCATCTCAGTCTCCATCTCCTTGAGCTGTGCATTCTGCTCCATGAGCAGCTTGAGCATTTCGTCCTTCTTGCCTTCCTTCTCTACTATCTCCTTAGCCTGTGAGTCCTCTATGGGTGGGAGTTTCAATTGTTTCCTCAAGGAATCGATGTCTGCATTCTTTTTCTTTATCATCTCCTCTGCTGCTTTGACATTCGAAGGATCGTAGCCGATCTTGAGGACCAGCTCCTCCAAAGTTTTGATTATGTTGTCCTTCGTGAAAGAAGATATTTTCTCCAGCTTTAGCTGCGTTTGAGCATTGTTGATCGACCTCTGAAATTTTGCTGTAGAGGCAGAAGCATGAGCCAATGTGTGAAAAACCATCTCCCCTGTCTGTTTATGCAAATCCATCTGATCTGCTGGATGTACGTCCTTCGTTTGGAACTCGAAGGTGGCTCTCTTGTAGTCTGTGATTACCTTGGGATCTGGTACCTGTGCCTGAAGGAAGGCCATGTGCATCCTGCCTTTTTCTGTGTCGAATGCAGATAACAGCCTATGCTGCGCGGTGGACGACTGCTTCCGAAACTGGGCGTAAGTACTGCTGGTGAGGGTCTGGTTCCTTTTGTTGATCAACTCGTACTTCTCGAAAATGCCCAACTTGGGCCCAGTCTTGCCTAGCTGAGTGTCCAGGGGAGAATCTGTGGATTTCTTCGGTACTGCTGGGGTGATTTCTTTATGCTGGCTCGAACCGAAAGGTGGAATGACAGGCTTGATTACTGTGGTAGGCGGAACTTCTAATTCTCCAGTTGGACCGGGAACTGCGATTGTTTTGGGCCTCTTAGTATGCAACTGGAACTCTTCGGACGACACCTCCGTGACAGGGGGAGATGATTCTTGTCGAGGCCTCTTTTCTTGTATGACCTATGGTGTAGTAGTTGGTGGTACAATGATTGGGGGAACCTGCTGTTCCACTTCGATCAAGGTGTCAGGCACCCACACTGTCTGATTTGCAAATTTTTCGATCTCGGGCTTGGACTCATGCACATACGGGATGTTTTTGTTTTTCACCTGCATTTCTGAAATGATCCCGCATGGATCATAGTGCCATGGGAAGCTTAAGAAAAACTTCATCTCTCTCAGCATCCGGTCCGCTTCTTCTCCGGCGCCACGACTGTTGCAGATGAAAGAACCTATCTGCCCCTTGATGTGCAGCTGCTGCTTTTTCTTCAATGAGACGAAATGAATGTCGTCTGAATTCATAATCTGTCTAATATACTCTAATGCAAAGATCCTTATCGGCACGTACTTTGGAAGCTTGTAGGGTGCCAATTCGCACCGAAAAACTCTTATCTCAGTGTGGATTTGATACAGGTACCAGTCCCCTGTCTTTGCGTTGTCCCAGAGATGTAGAATTCTTTGGATCTCGTCATTTATTTGTGGCTCGGGCCTGCCGCTCAACATGCTTACCACCGGGTGATAGAAGAGATCAATGAAAACCTTGAAGCTATACTCTATGGAGTTATGCTTCAGCAAAGAAGTCCATGCTGTGAATGGCTGAGGCCTTCCATCTGCGTCCATCTTCTACATGGAGAAACTGAATTTATCTGCGTGAAAGTAAATGAACATGTACGCCAGTATAGAAGAATATCTGAACATGCCCTCTGTGCCAAAATTCATGAACTGCTCGTGAATATTTTCGGCCAAGAAGGTGCTGTAATCAAATTGCGTTGCGGGCTTTTCATCATTTGAGAAAATGGATAGAAAACCCAGGATGGGCTCATCTACCCATTGGTCGGAATAGTAACCTAGCAGGGCACAAAGGGAGGAAATGACTTGGTTTCCCTTGGTGGAGAACATGGATGACGGGTAAGGGGGATTTGTGGAAGGGAATTGAGCAGAAGTGGGGAGGAAGAGCTCGAATATCTGAGCTCTCTGGGGAAAGGTCATTTTCTGATACAACTCTGTAAAGATTTCTAGGTTGAACGGAGCCGCAGAGTCTGCACGGGGAATCTGCATCATTTGGTCTATGTCTTCGAGAGTGATGAAAAACAGGGTGTCTCTAGATGAGGATACAACGGCTCTCTGTTCGGGAATATAGTGAGCTTGGCATTTCAGCGTGAATTTAGGGAAATGGTGGATCTGGGGAAAGAGATACAGGGGAAAATTGGACTCCCAGAGTCCAATTTCATCACTCTGGTCCAGGAACACCTCCCGGAGCCATGACTGGAGGTCTGAGAAATCGAAATCACACTTGGTATCAGCAATCAATCTGTCTTTGTCGACCAATGGGATTTTGTCTAGGTCGACAGGAGGCGGGAGAAAAGGATTCTCCTCTCCTTCTACTTGTCTTGGCATTGGCACCATCTCTGCAACAGTACCTGCAATAAACACTAAGTTAGTGGGGTCGACTGACTGTGGATGAAGGTGACGGAAAAGCAATGGAGGCGTAAGAGGTAAAATTTCTGGTGCGATGGACGAATAGTGAATAAAGGGGGGAAACGGTAGTTTTATTTAAAACTGGGGTCAGTTGGGCGCGGGAGACAGGTTAACAGGATAACGGGTAGGTTATCCCGTAATAAATGGACAACGGGCCACTTGGGGGGTGAGATGGCAGGTGACGGTGGCCAAAACATACGGACGGGTGACGTGAAGGCAAGGGATTGGAGGTAAAAGTCGCAATAGGGGGCCGGTCATGAATGAAACGAGTAAGGGACTGACAGTAGGGACTGACAGCAGTTATGGGATGGGACATAACTTAGGAACAAGCGGAACAAGTGGCATCAGTGGAAGATGATGTCCCTGAGTGATGGAGGCTGTCAGATGGCATATGGTGAAAAGACTTCGGGACCAATAGATTTATGCCACCTATGACAAGGGGCCCGTCGGAGGGAATATCCATTATGGACCTCCCCCCCTTGATTAAAAGCAGAACATCAGGGGGGTCCGAAAACCTTTTTAGACCGTTGATCTGCACACCCATTTCTAGGCCGCAGATCTTAGCGTGCTCTTTAATACTCATTCTGGACCCCCCCCCCTCCATTAAAGGCAGAACGGATTGGGGGGTCCGGAATGAAATCTGGACCGTGGATTCACGCGCTCGTTTCTGGACCGTCCAGATATGCGCAAATTTTATCACCGATTCCGGACCCCCCCGGTTAAAAGAAGGACGGTCAGGGGGGTCCAGAAAGATTTGAGAGCCGTAGATTTGAGCGCTGCGATCTAGACCGTCAAAATGTGCAGGGAGCTTAAACTAGGAGCGAAGAACACATGCGCTGGGAAAACTTAGGATAAGTGCGTTTTATGGGTTTTTTCCTCAAATTTCAAAAAGACACCACCATGGGGTTTCGAACAAACATCTTTTAAGCATTAGGAACATGATGAAATCTTGACTTCTAGCTGGTTTTATTGGGGTGGAGCAAAAGAAGGAACTAACCTACATGCTAAACTATCTTCCTAGGACAATTAACCCAGATTAAACTGTTGGGTTAAGAAATTACTCTAACCTAAGGGCTATCTGACCAGGATGAGACAGTCTGGTCAGATTTATTCACTAATCTAACCTAAGGGCTATCTGACTAGGATTAGACAGTTTGGTCAAATTTATTCACTAATCTATCAACATTAAATTAAAAATAACTTGGCCATGCTTGAAAGGTATGGCCAAGTTACTATTATTGCATGGGGCTTTCATTTCAATTCTTTTAGCCCTCTTTTCTTTTCTTATTATTTTTCTTTTTCTTTTTCTTTTTTCTTTTCAAATTATTTGCAGAATGAAAAATCATTTGTCAACAAAAATACTAGAGACAAATAATATCTCAGTCACCAGTTGATTCCCATAACTTATGGGGTGATAACAACGGCTCCACCTGGGGATGGTACTTTTCCCTATGAAGTGCCAAGAATATTGGTTCATGTGGTCCTGAAAAATTTCTGTCTAGCACTCCTCGTTGGTTTTATTCTCGGAAATGAGAAAAAATAGTGATCAGTAGCTTAGGGCCTTCTCTTCGGGCTTCAACTAACTGACGAATGTTCTTCACTCAGAAAATGCAAGTAAAAATGAAAATCGAAATGGTATGTACAATGGAGAGTGAGCACTTAAATCTTCTACTGAGGTGGTACATAATGTTTCAGCATTCTTCCATTCACAGGTGCTCCTGGAAGATCTGACCCATTAACATTGTTTAGCAAGAAAGCATTGTTACCCCTGAAAGCTTGGATCATGTATGGACCTGTCCACAGATTATCAAATTTTCTATGCTTTCCCTTGTCTTCATTTCTAGCGTCCCATTTCAGCACCAAATCTCCTAACTCGAAATTATCTTCCTTGGTTCGTTTGTCAAAGATTTTCTTGATGCTTCCTTGGACTACCTCAGTCTTGTTGAAAACTTCTTCTCTAGTTTGCTGCAAATGGATCATTTGGTTGATCCTTCTCTGTGAGTCATTTGGCTCAGCTTGTACATATTGAAGCAACTTCATGACCGAGACTCCTAAGGAAGTGGGGAAAACTGCCTTTGTACCATAGACCAACTGGTATGGTGACATACCAATTGATCTTTTGGTGGTTAGCCTGTCGGCCCATAAAGCAAACACCAACTTGTTGTGCCATGATTTCTTGTTTTCCTGCAATGTTTTCTTGATAATATTTACCAAGGTTTTGTTGGAAGATTCTGCCAGCCCGTTTCTCTGAGGGTAATAGGCAGTGGAATTCCCCAAACCAATGTGATACTGGTTGTAGAAATCAATGAGTTTCTTCGACCGAAAGGCAGCTGCATTGTCAGTTATGATCTTTCTAGGACAACCAAAACGAGACAAAATATTATTTTCAAGAAATTTGATAATAACAGAGTCAGTGGCTTGCCTGCTTGGTACTGCCTCAATCCATTTGGTAAAATAATCGGTGGCAGTAAGAATCCACCTATGCTGGCCTGAAGAAGGGGGATGTATTTCTCCAATGAAGTCGAGCCCCCATTGCTGGAAAGGGGCCTCAACTGAGATCGGTTTCAGAGGTAGAGGAAGGAGTTTCCTTTTGCCTTCAAACAATTGACACTGGTGACATGATGTTACCTTCTGATGCACATCGGCGAATAGGGTGGGCCAATAGAATCCAACTCTGAGTATTTTATTGGTTGTGACCTTCCAGTTCAAATGGCCACCACATTCTCCTGCATGAAACTCTTGCAACACTTTATCAGCTTCATCTTTTAATAAAAAATTTAACAAAATGCCTGCAGGATCTTTCCAATACAAATTGCCTTCTAAAATACAGAATTTCAAAGATTTCAACTTCAAAAATATAGCTTTAGTCTTAGTCAAACCAGGGGGAGCTTGTAAATTTTGCAAAACGAAAATAAGGTCTGCGTACCATGGAGAGTTTAGAAATACCTCTCTCACGTTTGGAGTCACCATCTCTCCCGGTTCATCTGCCACATCTAGAAAATTAATGTCAAGAGCCTGAAAGTTAGATTCAGCCATTAATTTAGCAAGGCCTTGACCTTTAATTAGTTTGGTTGGCTTAATATCTATATCATATTCTAAAATAGCAGCAATCCATTTTCCCCTTCTTCCATCAGGGTTGTCCTGTGTCAAAATGTCCTTTACTACTGCACTCAGAACATATGCTATGGTGTGAGAATGGAGAATGTAGACCCTAAAGTCCTTTATGGATTTTACCAAAGCAAAAGCTTGCTTCTCCATGATCTTGTAATTCAGAGCAGCATCTCTCAATGCCTTACTAAAGAAATATATGGGTTGTTCATACCCTTCGTTGTTCTTTTGCAGTAACACTGCTGCTATAGTATGTTCGGATGCGAAAGAAAAGAGATAGAAATATTTAGTAAAATCGGGACTGATCAAAACGGGGGCTTCTGTGAGTGCTTGTTTGACTTGTTCGAAGGACTGTCTGGACTCTGAGTCCCACTTTATTTTTGCATCTTTTTTAAGCATGTTTGTTATGTTTCTTAGGAGCTCGGCTAGATTGGGAATGAATCTTCGCAGAAAGTTAATTTATTGGATAAAAGACTATAGTTTGTTGAGATTTCTTGGGTGTTCTAAATTTAGTATGGCCTCTATTCTATTGGGATCTATTTTGATTCCTTCCTTTGAGATGATATGTCCCGGCAGTTTGCCTTCTTCTCACCCAAAAAGACACTTCTTAGGATTTAAAGAAATCCCGAACCTTCTACATTTCTCGAAAACTCATCGGAGGTGCCTTAGATGTTCGTCATCAGATTGAGAAAACACAGTCACATCATCTAAATAAACGACAATAAATTTACCCGACTCTTCCACGAAGGCGATATCCATTTCCCTCTGGAACGTGGCTCCTGTGTTCATCAGACCAAAAGGCATCTTCACATACATGAAAGTGCCCCATGGTGTGGTGAAAGCGGTTTTTTCTTGATCGTCCGGGTGAACTAGAACGTGGTTGTAGCCCGAGAAACCATCCAACAGAGATATCTGATGGGACCCGACAACTCTTTGTAGGATGTGGTCCATTTTTGTCAAGGGGTAATTGTCCTTCAGGGATGCTTTATTCAGATTTCGGAAATCTATGCAGAGCCTGATTTCCCCGATTTTCTTACGTGTAGGGACCAGATTAGAGACCCACTTGGAAAAACGCAATGGAACTATGATCTTGGCATCGTACATTTTCTTGATTTATTTTTCTACCAGAGGGAGAAACTTGGGATTTATCTTCCTAAGTTTCTGCCTAAAAGGTTTTTGGTCTTCTTTTATTGGAATCCTGTGTCGTATGATGCTGGTATCATAGGCTTTCAAATATTCATAGCCCCAGGCAAAAACATCTGAATATTCTTTGAACAGCTCAATGTATTTGAGATTTTGTTATGGGGGTAACGATTTGGACAGTTTGACCATCCTAGGTTTCTCTTCAGTCCCTATATTACACTCTTCTACCTCTTGTCCATGGGCTTCTATTTTTGGTTTTTTGGCTACATCGTTACTGTCAAACAAGTCTTCTAAAGGAACAAGACCTCTAGGAAAAATATTGCTTTTCAACTGTAAAACGTCAGCATCTAATTCGTCCTCACCTAATTCTCCTGAATCTATGGTATTTACACTATCAATTTCAAAATCAGAATTATTTACATTTTCATCTTCGTTTTCTAAATCTATATTTGTACATTCAAAATCGTTCTTACATCGCAGAAAGTCCTCTATCTGATCGTCATTACCAAACACTTGCCAGTACCTGATATTGTCGGGAACGGTCGGTCTGCATTTCACCTCAACAGTATATGGGCGAGTTGGGCGGAAAGGAATCTTACAGGTGGCTGTTGACGTAGCCAATCCATCGGCCAGAATATTCTGTCCTCTCGGCATTACCTGCAAGTCAACCTCATTAAAGCACCTTAAAGCATCAAGAACAACGTTCCTATAAGATCTAAGACGTGGGTGTTTCGCAGCGTACTCACCTTTGACTTGCTTGATTATTAATTCAGAGTCACCTCTTACCAATATCTGTTTAGCACCAACTTTTTTCAAAAGCTTCAGACCGAGCATCAAGGCTTCATACTCAGCAATATTGTTAGTACATTGGAAATTTAGTTTGTAAGAATGGTTTTCTGAATATCTTCTTCTGTGATTATCCAACCAGACTCCTGCTCCTGCTCCTTCTTTACTCACGGCTCCATCAAAATCCATGCTCCAGAAATCAGCGGGTAACTCTTCAGTTATCACGTTCTTCATCTTTACTATCTCAATGCTTTCTTGGTCTTCATCTTGACTAGATGTATCTTCCATCAGCTGAGTATCCTGCCCTGGAGTGTCACCATCAGTGTACAAGATGAACGAATCTAAATCAGAATGTGCAGAGTAAAGGGGATAGTTATGTGGCTTTTCCTGGCTGCTGACCATGTACTTCATCAAAGTTTCTCTGTATAACCTCCTCTGTTGTCCAAACACTAAGATAGTGGCATAAGACATATCCAGCTGCAGGGTTCCTTTCAGCTTCACCCCCCAAGACCAGGATAGCAACATTCCATAATTTGGTGGGATGTCTGCCACCACCACATCCATTACCATGCTTTTCGCAAGAATCTGAACCAAGGTGATGCATAAGTCTTTGATCAAACCAATACATTTAACTTTGCTGGAGTCAAATGAGTGTATATCCTTGTATGGTCTGGTGACCTCCAGTCCCAGTTTTTCCATTACCGCTTTAGGCATCAAATTGTGTGAGGCACCTGAATCCAGCATAGCGTTATGCAAGATCAAGTCGTGTATGTTTTGACTGATGTAAAAAGGAGCAACCTCACCAGTATCATCCCGACCATCTACTTCAGGTCTGAAAAGAAGTTCTGGATGATCATCGGCTAGGTTCACAGTGTCCGAATGATTTACTGATCCAACTGTTAAGGCATTTGTTCCTATGTCCGGTTTGATGGCCAGTGCTTTAATTACCTGTGAACGATAACCGCCTCGGTTCATCAACTCTGTAAGTGGGATGGAAATTTTTATTTTTTCCAATTCCCCCTGAAGGCTAAAGGGCGTATGAGCTTTGCCTTGGCTCATCAGTTCTGGTTTGTCCATTATATTCTTCGGCTCAGAAGTACTCGGTGGGTTAATAGATGAAACCTCGGGCTGTGATGGCCTTTTCAAAATGGTGATGTTTTTCTTCACGGGAGTGTCGGCCTTACTCTTCTTAGGGATTTTCTCAGCAGTAGTCTTCTCAGAAATCTTCTCGACAGATGACTCAGGGGTCTTCTTGGTCTCGACTACCTTCTGTTTTTCAGACGTCTTTTTTGGAGAATTCCCTTCATTCTTCTTACTCCGTAGATTGTATTGACGATGTAGCTCCAAAATAGCATTTTCAAAGTCCTGTTGTTCTACATCTTCAACTTCTTCACTTACTTTGGTTTGGTTGAGAAGGAAGAGTTCCTGCTCTTCTTGGGTAAGGAAAATAGCTTCATTGTCGTGAATACCCATGAGGTTGATGTGAGTGTCCTCCAATTCCTCAAATACTTCCCCCCCTTCATCAACATAGTTTTCCTGTAGGGGAGGTATGATATGCTGATTTGGGCCCCTCTGCTCTCTTTGATCTCTAGGGTCTCTTTGTCTGATCTGAGGAGGGTTTCTCCTGAAGTTGGGATTCTGAACCTGAGGAGCAGTTGCGTTGTCTCTTGGAGGATTTATGTCTGACACAGCCATTCTTTCCAGCATTAGTTCCACTGTTCTGGTCAACAAATCCAATCTGGAATCTGTGGTCGACGTGGAAGGTTCTTCTTTGATCGTAACTCTCCTTTCTGACCTCTGACGTGCCATTTTCGCCAACAAATTGGCCTCCACACTTATAGCACTTTTCTGCATGTCTGCTAAGGTGGTAGAGTTTCTTTCTCTTAATTATTATGACATATCAGCATCAAATCCATCAGGGAATTTTATCAACGCCAGCCCTTGTGGAGGTTTAATTTCAGCTGCAATTGCATTGTACAGGTTATTAAAACGGGTGCAGTAATCCTGTACTGTCTCACCTTGATTTCTTCTTATAGTCTCGTATTCTGACAATATCTGGAGAGGGTTTTTATTTACCTCCCATCTGTCAAGAAAACTTATTTGGAACACGACAAGGTCAGGGACTGAGGCGGCAGGTAAATCTTTGAACCATTTCTTGACGTCTCCTGTCAGACTTTGGGTGAACAATCTCATTTGAACGTCAACTTCGTTAACTTCTTGCAAATCAAAATAGTCATTAATTTTGTCAACATGTTGTTGGGTGTTTAAAGGTCTTGTTGCGTCGAACTGTGGAAGTCTTGTTTGATAATCTGGGGGCATGGCATGCAGCGGCGTAGCCAACACCAGAGGAGCATATCAAGCGGCCATGATGAGTGGAGGAGGTAGGGATACAACTTGGATGGGCAACGAGGTAGTGGCTGAAGACGAAGGCGAAAAGGGACTGGATAGTGCTGAGGAAGTGATTTGTGGTTTAGTTGTGGGAGACAGAACTTCAGGAGTTCGAGGTTGCAACACAGTTGGGTCAAAGATGATTTCAGTGACAAAACTGTCAGACCATGTTCTGACCAGGCTTTGCCGTGGAAGGGTATCAAGGTCAAGGTTTTGAGAGGCAGTTGGTTTCTATGAAAAGGAAAGAGAGTTATGAAGGGGACTATGACTCACTGAAACGGGGGCTAAGGTATTTCGCCTGAGAAACTGTTCGGGGTTATCTACTACTAATGCGGGTTCTGGGTTTGGATGAGATAGAGTATGAAATTCCTTGGGAGCCAAAACTCTTTTTGGTTTATATATATATATATATATTTAATTTTGCGAGTCTGAAAACAATATGTACAAAGTTAATCAACCTCTAAACATTACTTTCTTCTCAAATTTTGAACTTTCTTTTTAGGGGAAAGAAAACATGAAAACAAATCTTTTAGTTCTTCCCCAGTGGAGTCGCCATTATGTTAGCACTTGGTAAATTTCCTAGAGGTTGAAAAAAAGAAGAAATCTACAAAGGTAACTTTATCCAACCACTTTTAAAGCTGGGATCTAGCCCTTCTAGCTTCAGAGAGGGATCTCTCTGTAAGATTTATCTTTGTTTTTAATTTAGATATTAGGCTAGGTAAAGAAAACAATAGGTTTTGTTGTCAAAGTGTTTTTCAATGTGGTTGAGACAGTCTACACCTCCATTGGGCTATGGGGTCTGTATTTAATTAAATATGAAATACTACCAGAAACGATTAAAGAAGACTTCTACAGGGAGAGATAATACACTCACTGGATCTTTTAATAGCTTGAATGATGGACAAAAGAAAATATGAGAAAGATAAATTTCAACTAAGAAGCAGTTAAGAATTTCTTAATCGAAAACATCAAAAGATAAACATTAAAATCTTTAGAGTCGGAAACAGGGTATCCAAGATAAATCCTGAAACATACGTTACTCTTAAAGATTAGTTTCAGAAAAATCTATGATCACAAAGCAAGAATAACATTAAACTTAGAGAATAAACATCACCAGTGAATGTACGCAAGAATCCTGTAAAAGTGCTTCCTTTTCATTAATGGCAGATCTCTTCAAAAAATGTTACATCTTGATAGCGTTAGGGTGTGAAGATCAACAACCCTCAATACTTCGAAAAGTGAAATATTTATAATTCAAATTACAACCCTTCTTGTCATAACTGATCAGGACGTGCTAATTCTATTTTTAGACTAACTAATTTAACTAATCAAAACTGCTTGATGAATTGGTGCAATTGCACGCGGAAAATCTGGGTAGACCGTTGATGAAACCTTCGCATGACCTCATCCGACTGGACAGGAGACGTGGACCTGGATAGCTCATCTGCTAATCAATAAGATCGCATAGTTCCTCCCATCTGATATGACTAGGCACAGTGACTTTGAGCAGTCTCCGATACACTTCATCCATTTCCGTATATTTAGCAAATGTGGGCTTAGTGAGGAATATGTATCGAATCTCATGTTGGATACTGATGTCCAACTGAAGGGCATCCAGGAATGCTTTGCCAATGATGCTCCCTTGTATGCCAGCGAACTTCGAACTGTCTTTAGACACTTTAGACAATCTCTTTTTGTAATCTGGGAGTGTCATCAGTTTATCATTAATAACCTTCAGATCGGGGAGACCTTTCTTCTGGAGAGCCTCGATCTTGCTGAAGAACCTTTGTACTCCTTGGTCCATGACCTGAACCTTTTCTTCCAGCTGAAGCATTAAACTTCTCTTGGTTAAAACCCTTTTTACCTCAAGTATAGTCTCTGTTATGTCCTCGATCTTTAGTTCTTCTAGTTCTTCTCTGGTCTTGGAATTTAGGAACCTGATGATTTCATTTTCTTGTGTTGGCATGTCTCCCAATTCTACTCTAATCTTCTCAATAGCTTGTTGGCTCCTCTGGACCAGCTCATTCTGTTCAAACATAATTTGAATCATTGGCCATATCTCATTGATGGACTTTATGATGTCTATCCATACATTCTCTTTGACTTCTGCCAACGTCTTTCCTGCCACAGTTTGTTTTTGGAGCTGCTGTAGTTCCTTCCTGAGCTGTTTAGTTACCTGCTTTTCTTTGGAGAGACTGGTTTGGAAAGAAGTTTTGAGTTCCTGGAGGTTCTCGACTTCCTTCTTTAGCCTGCTGATTTCTGTCTCTTGCAGGTTCATCTTTTCCATGGATTTTGCGAGGTCAGTTGTCCCTTCTTGTGGTGTCACTGGTATTGCAGATGGGATTGTTGTCACTGCTTCTGTACTTGCTCCTGAGATAGGAATGGCATTCAATGGAATGACTTCCATTGGCTTCATCTGCTCCTTCTCTTTTAGTAATCTCTCCATATCAGCCTCCATCTCCTTGAGCTGTGCATTCTGCTCCATGAGAAGCTTGAGCATTTCGTCCTTCTCGCCTTCCTTCTCTACTATCTCCTTACCCTGTGAGTCCTCTGTGGGTGGGAGTTTCAACTGTTTCCTCAAGGAAGTGATGTCTGCATTCTTTTTCTTTATCATCTCCTTTGCTGCTTTGACATTCGAAGGATCGTAGCCGATCTTGAGGACCAACTCCTCCAAAGTTTTGATTCTGTTGTCCTTCGTGAAAGAAGATATTTTCTCCAGCTTTAGCTGCGTTTGAGCATTGTTGAGCGACCTCTGAAATTTTGCTGCAGAGGCAGAAGCATGAGCCAATGTGTGAAAAACCATCTCCCCTGTCTGTTTATGCAAATCCATCTGATCTGTTGGATGTACGTCCTTCGTCTGGAACTCGAAGGTGGCTCTCTTGTAGTCTGTGATTACCTTGGGATCTGGTACCTGTGCCTGAAGGAAGGCCATGTGCATCCTGCCATTTTCTGTGTCGAATGCAGATAACAGCCTATGCTGCACGGTGGATGACTGCTTCCGAAACTGGGCGTAAGTACTGCTGGTGAGGGTTTGGTTCCTTTTCTTGATCAACTCGTACTTCTCGAAAATGCCCAACTTGGGCCCAGTCTTGCCTGCCTGAGTGTCCAGGGGAGAATCTGTGGATTTCTTCAGTACTGCTGGGGTGATTTATTTATGTTGGCTTGAACCGAAAGGTGGAATGACAGGCTTGATTACTGTGGTAGGCGGAACTTCTGATTCTCCAGTTGGACTAGGAACTGTGATTGTTTTGGGCCTCTTAGTATGCAACTGGAACTCTTCGGACGACACGTCCGTGATAGGGGGAGATGATTCTTGTCGAGGCCTCTTTTCTTGTCTGACCTGTGGTGTAGTAGTTGGTGGTACAATGATCGGGGGAACCTGCTGTTCCACTTCGATCAAGGTGTCAGGAACCCACATTGTCTGATTTGCAAATTTTTCGATCTTGGGCTTGGACTCATGCAAATACGGGATGTTTTTGTTTTTCACCTGCATTTCTGAAATGATCCCGCATGGATCATAGTGCCATGGGAAGCTTAAGAAAAACTTCATCTCTCTAAGCATTCGATCTGCTTCTTCTCCGACGCCACGACTGTTGCAGATGAAAGAACCTATCTGCCCCTTGATGCGCAACTGCTGCTTTTTCTTCAATGAGACGAAATGAATGTCGTATGAATTCATAATCTGTCTAATATACTCTAATGCAAAGATCCTTACCGACACATACTTTGGCAGCTTGTAGGGTGCCAATTAGCACCCGAAAACTCTTATCTCAGTGTGGCTTTGATACAGGTACCAGTCCCCTGTCTTTGCGTTGTCCGAGAGATGTAGAATTCTCTGGACCTCATCATTTATTCGTGGCTCAGGCCTGCCGCTCAACATGCTTACCACCGGGTGATAGAAGAGATCAATGAAATCCTTGAAGCTACACTCTGTGGAGTTATGTTTCAGCAAAGAAGTCCATGCTGTGATTGGCTGAGGCCTTCCATCTGCGTGCATCTTCTGTATGGAGAAACTGAATTTATCTGCTTGAAAGTAAACAAACATGTACGCTAGTATAAAAGAATATCTGAACATGCCCTCTATGCCAAAATTCATGAACTGCTCGTGAATATTGTCGGCTAAGAAGGTGCTGTAATGAAACTGTGTTGTGGGCTTTTCATCATTTGAGAAAATGGATAGAAAACCCAGGATGGGCTCATCTACCCATTGGTCGGAATAGTAACCTAGCAGGGCACAAAGGCAGGAAATGACTTGGTTTCCCTTGGTGGAGAACATGGATGACGGGTAAGGAGGATTTGTGGAAGGGAATTGAGCGGAAGTGGGGAGGAAGAGCTCAAATATCTGAGCTCTCTAGGGAAATGTCATTTTCTGATACAGCTCTGTAAGGATTTCTAGGTTGAACGGAGCCGCAGAGTCTGCATGGGGAATCTGCATCATTTGGTCTATGTCTTCGGGAGTGATGAAAAACAGGGTGTCTCCGGATGAGGATATGATGACTCTCTGTTCGGGAATATAGTGAGCTTGGCATTTCAGCGCGAATTCAGGGAAATGGTGGATCTGGGGAAAGATATACAGGGGAAAATTGGACTCCCAGAGTCCAATTTCATCGCTCTGGTCCAGGAACACCTCCCGGAGCCATGACTGGAGGTCTGAGAAATCGAAATCACACTTGGTATCAGCAATCAATCTGTCTTTGTCGACCAATGGGATTTTGTCCAGGTCGATAGGAGGCGGGAGAAAAGGATTCTCCTCTCCTTCTACTTGTCTTGGTTTTGGCGCCATCTCTGCAACAGTACCTGCAATAAACACTAAGTTAGTGGGGTCGACTGACTGTGGATGAAGGTGACGGAAAACAAATGGAGGCATAAGAGGTAAAATTTCTGGTGCGATGGACGAATAGTGAATAAAGGGGGGAAACAATAGTTTTATTTAAAAATGGGGTCGGTTGGGCGCGGGAGACAGGTCAGCAGGATAACGGATAGGTTATCCCGTAATAAATGGACAACGGGCCACTTGGGGGGTGAGATGGCAGGTGACGGTGGCCAAAACATACGGACGGGTGACGTGGAGGCAAGGGATTGGAGGTAAAAGTCGCAATAAGGGGTCGGTCATGAGTGAAAAGGGTAAGGGACTGACAGCAGGGACTGACAGCAGTTATGGGATGGGACATAACTTGGGAACAAGCGGAACAAGTGGCATCAGTGGAAGATGATGTCCCTGAGTGATGGAGGCTGTTAGATGGCATATGGTGAAAAGACTTCGGGACCAATAGATTTATGCCACCTATGACAAGGGGCCCGCCGGAGGGAATATCCATTCCAGACCCCTATTGCGACTTTTACCTCCAATCCCTTGCCTCCACGCCACCCGTCTGTATGTTTTGGCCACTGTCACCTACCATCTCACCCCCCAAGTGGCACGTTGTCCATTTATTACGGGATAACCAACCCGTTATCTTGCTGACCTGTCTCCCGCGCCCATCCGACCCCAGTTTTAAATAAAACTATTTTTTCCCCCCTTTATTCACTATTCGTCCATTGCACCAAAAATTTTACGTCTTACGCCTCCATTGTTTTTCCGTCACCTTCATCCACAGTCAGTCGACCCCACTAACTTAGTGTTTATTGCAGGTACTGTTGCAGAGATGGCGCCAAAGCCAAGACAAGAAGAAGGAGAGGAGAATCCTTTTCTCCCGCCTCCTGTCGACCTGGACAAAATCCCATTGGTCGACAAAGACAGATTGATTGCTGATACCAAGTGTGATTTCGATTTCTCAGACCTCCAGTCATGGCTCCGGGAGGTGTTCCTGGACCAGAGCGATTAAATTGGACTCTAGGAGTCCAATTTGCCCATGTATCTCTTTCCCCAGATCCACCATTTCCCTGAATTCACGCTGAAATGCCAAGCTTACTAGATTCCGGAACAGAGAGTCGTCGTATCCTCATCCGGAGACACCCTGTTTTTCATCACTCCCGAAGACATAGACCAAATGATGCAGATTCCCCGTGCAGACTCTGCGACTCTGTTCAACCTAGAAATCCTTACAGAGTTGTATTAGAAAATGACCTTTCCCCAGAGAGCTTAGATATTCGAGCTCTTCCTCCCCACTTCCACTCAATTCCTTTCCACAAATCCCCCTTACCCGTCATCCATGTTCTCCACCAAGGGAAACCAATTCATTTCCTTCCTTTGTGCCCTGCTAGGTTACTATTCCGACCAATGGGTAGATGAGCCCATCCTGGGTTTTCTATCCATTTTCTCAAATGATGAAAAGCCCACAACGCAGTTTGATTACAGCACCTTCTTGGCCGACAATATTCACGAGCATTTCGTGATTTTTGGCACAGAGGGCATGTTCATATATTCTTCTATACTGGCGTACATGTTCGTTTACTTTCAAGCAGATAAATTCAGTTTCTCCCTGCAGAAGATGGACGTAGATGGAAGGCCTCAGCCAGTCACAACATGGACTTCTTTGCTGAAGCATAACTCCACAGAGTATAGCTTCAAGGTTTTCATTGATCTCTTCTATCACCCGGTGGTAAGCATGTTGAGCGGCAGGCCTGAGCCACGAATAAATGACGAGGTCCAGAGAATTCTACATCTCTCAGACAACGCAAAGACAGGGGACTGGTACCTGTATCAAAGCCACACTGAGATAAGAGTTTTTGGGTGCGAATTGGCACCCTACAAGCTGCCAAAGTACGTGTCGGTAAGGATCTTTTCATTAGAGTATATTAGACAGATTATGAATTCAGACGACATTCATTTCGTCTCATTGAAGAAAAAGCAGCAGCTGCGCATCAAGGGGCAGATAGGTTCTTTCATCTGCAACAGTCGTGGCACCGGAGAAGAAGCGGACCAGATGCTGAGAGAGATGAAGTTTTTCTTAAGCTTCCCATGGCACTATGATCCATGCGGGATCATTTCATAAATGCGGGTGAAAAACAAAAACATCCTGTATGTGCATGAGTCCAAGCCCGAGATCGAAAAATTTGCAAATCAGACAATGTGGGTGCCTGACACCTTGATCAAAGTGGAATAGCAGGTTCCCCCGATCATTGTACCACCAACTACTACACCACAGGTCAGACAAGAAAAGAGGCCTCGACAAGAATCATCTCCCCCTGTCACGGAGGTGTCGTCCGAAGAGTTCCGGTTGCATACTAAGAGGTCCAAAACAATCACAGTTCCCGGTCCAACTGGAGAATTAGAAGTTCCACCTACCACAGTAATCAAGCCTGTCATTCCACCTTTCGGTTTGAGCCAGCATAAATAAATCAGCCTAGCAGTATCGAAGAAATCCATAGATTCTCCCTTGGACACTCAGCCAGGCAAGACTGGGCCCAAGTTGGGCATTTTCGAGAAGTACGAGTTGATCAAGAAAAGGAACCAGACCCTCACCAGCAGTACTTACGCCCAGTTTCGGAAGCAGTCGTCCACCGCACAGCATAGGATGTTATCTGCATTCGACACAGAAAATGGCAGGATGCACATGGCCTTCCTTCAGGCACAGGTACCAGATCCCAAGGTAATCACAGACTACAAGAGAGCCACCTTCGAGTTCCAGACGAAGGACGTACATCCAGCAGATCAGATGGATTTGCATAAACAGACAGGGGAGATGGTTTTTTACACATTTGCTCATGCTTCTGCCTCTGCAGCAAAATTTCAGAGGTCTCTCAACAATGCTCAAACGCAGCTCAAGCTAGAGAAAATATCTTCTTTCGCAAAGGACAACAAAATCAAAACTTTCGAGGAGATGGTCCTCAAGATCGGTTACGATCCTTCGAATGTCAAAGCGGCAGAAAAAATGATAAAGAAAAATAATGCAGGCATCGCTTCCTTGAGGAAACAGTTGAAACTCCCGCCCACAGAGGACTCACAGGCTAAGGAGATAGCAGAGAAGGAAGGCGAGAAGGACGAAATGCTCAAGCTGCTCATGGAGCAGAATGCACAGCTCAAGGAGATCGAGGCTGAGATGGAGAGATTACTAAAAGAGAAGGAGAAGATTAAGCCAATGGAATTCATTCCATTGAATGCCATTCCTATCTCAGGAGCAAGCACAGTGAGGGTTGTTGATCTTCACACCCTAACACTATCAAGCTGTAACATTTTTTGAAGAGATCTGCCATTAATGAAAATGAAGCACTTTTACAGGATTCTTGCGTACATTCACTGGTGATGTTTATTCTCTAAGTTTAATGTTATTCTTGCTTTGTGATCATAGATTTTTCTGAAACTAATCTTTAATAGTAACGTATGTTTCATGATTTATCTTGGATACCCTGTTTCTGACTCTAAAGATTTTAATGTTTATCTTATGATGTTTTCGATTAAGAAATTCTTAACTGCTTCTTAGTTGAAATTTATCTTTCTCATCTTTTCTTCTGTCCATCATTCAAGCTATTAAAAGATCCAATGAGTGTATTATCTCTCCCTGTAGAAGTCTTCTTTAATCGTTTCTGGTAGTATTTCATATTTAATTAAATACAGACCCCATAGCCCAATGGAGGTGTAGACTGTCTCAACCACATTCAAAAACACTTTGACAACAAAATCTACCGTTTTCTTTACCTAGCCTAATATCTAAATTAAAAACAAAGCTAAATCTTACAGAGAGATCCCTCTCTGACGCTGGAAGGGATAGATCCCATCTCTAAAAGTGGTTGGATAAAGTTACCTTTGTAGATTTCTTCTTTTTTTCAACCTCTAGGAAATTTACCAAGTGCTAACATATGCAACTCAGAAAAATAGGATTTTGAAATCATGAGGGATAATTCAATGGAAGATGGGCTTCAACACGGGGATGACCAATCATATTTGAAGGAGAAATGGGATAGTGTTACAACACGAAATTTGGCAAAATGTTTCTGTGTAACAACAAACATCAGGATACACAAAAAATTTATGTGTATCAACAAAATGTTGCTGTGTATCAGCAAAATGTTGTTGTGTATAAGAAAACGTCATGATGTTTCTGATGAGTAACAACTCTTTCAAGATGTCTAGCAAAGCATGTATTCTTTGAAAAATGTTGTGATTCATGAAAATCACTGCAGCATGGGATGCGCTCGGCTGTGAACCTGAAAAGATTAGTACAAATTCCTGTATAAAAACTGTGAGATTTGCGAAAAACATATCATGCAAAAATAAATGCAAATGCAGCAAATCAAATAAATAGACCGCGTTTTTATACCTTGCATACTTATTTGTCTTGGTTGTATTAAATCTTCCCATGTGCATAATAACTAGTTGTTGAGAATTGTCACTAAAGTCCTGGAATATTAAATACACTGCTTGTCAAATTTACCCAAGAAATTAGTCAAGCTGCTCCATTGATTTTAATTGTTTTTCTGCATAATCATGAATAATTAGGGCATCCAAGTCTCTGTGACAACTAGTAAGCAAACACAACAGTCGATCCTGAAATACAATGCCTGCAAAAACATGTTAATCAGAAATTCCAAGAACATATAGATGTTATGAAAAAAATTATCGTCTTAGTACACCAAATTGGCCCATTTGCCACTCAAAGTGAACACAAGTTTCCCTGCATGACCTGAAATTAAAATAACAAATCAATTCTTAAAAACGCTCAGCTGAAACATAATACCAATACATTAAGTTGTACATCAGAGGATAGGTCCAATTTGGAAAATAGAAAGTGTGTCAATGGAGACCTAGCCGTGTATGATGTAAATTGATCTTGGTTGCATTGCATGCTGACGATTTGTCTCAATTGTACTTCACTTTATGATCTTTCAACAATTAGGTATGCAATGCATTTTAACGTTCCGACTTAAGCCCTTGCAGTGCAAGTTTCACATCAGTCACTTTATCATCAAAGAGAACACTTAAAGCAAGCAACATATTAGCTTTATCGACTGCATAATTGGCATAAACAGTCCTGTGCATGCCCAACATCCCCAATATTTTCTCATGAGAAGATGGAAAAAATCCCAAGCCCATTAAAGTACTGGCCATCGGAATGCCTGTATGATATACAAACTCTCTGAGTTCCTGGCTAGCATTGACGCAACCCCCACCGACATACATAACAAGTTTCTTAGAGTTAAACACCAAGCACATGATCTGTTCTAACTAAGAAATCTGTGGGGTCTTTGGGAGTCTTTCCATATAGCCATGAGGTTTTATTGCTTTGTTCCAATCTGGAACAGTCATATGTTGCTGAAAATCCATTGGAATATCAACTAAAACAGGTCTCGGCCTCCCATATGTTGCGAGTTAAAAGGCCTCTATGATGACTTGGGGAATATCATCAACACCAATGATCAAGTAATAGACCTAGTCACCTCCACAATGGCGGTTCTTGAAAGGCATCTGTGCCTATCAGTCTCTGGGGCATTTGACTAGTAATAGCAACCAAAGGAATGTTGTCAAGCAATGCATCCGCAAGACCACTTACCAAGTTGGTGGCACTAGGACCAGAAGTTACAATGCAAACAACGACCTTTCCTGTAGATATGGAATACCCCTCTGCTGCAAATACTTCTCCTTGTTCATGACGACAAAGGACATTTTTTTATGGTCTTGAATCAAGTAAGTGCCTGGTGAATTTCCATAGATGCACCTCCAGAACGACGGATACCCTCCATCATCATCGTCAATCTTACCAATCAGATGGAACCTTGCCATCGGTATGCGCATCCCAAACAATAAGGAATTCATTACGTTAACTAACAGAAACATATTCTTCCATGTGAGCCAGCCTTGTCATACGACCTAGTCTGCATTAATCGTGGCAGTTGCAATGTTGGCCATCTAAGAGATTTCACCCTAGGGATGTAAATGGGTATGCGTGGACACCAGGGCACTGTGTTTTAGGAAGAACCTGCTGGAATAAGATTCGGAGATACCCAATATTCACACCATGTACTTAACAGAACATATCAGCATGGTAGGGTTTGAATAGTCAACCACATGCAATAAAGTCACCGCATATGCTAGAATCTCTGCATAATTTGTCATCGTAAGGTTTGGATGATTTAGTATTCACGTAGTGTTTATAATAACCGCATAACCACCATTCAATATTATTCACATTGAGAATCGTCGTTCAATATTTACCATAGAGTTCAATGTTCAATATTCACCACAAAGTTCATGAAGAGTCCAATATTCACGGAGGGTTGAATTCAATGTTCAAAAAATCTGTGATTAAATATTAGAAAAATAACATATTTTCATTATATATCAAGTTTGGATGAGTTTGATGATGTGTGCAGGCATATGTGAAGATTTCAACAAAGTCAATTATTACCACCTAGCCTCAAATTCGAATTTCATCTTCAAGCTTTGAAGAATATTTGGGACAATCATTCAAGCATATTCAAAGGAGAATATCATGGTGATTTTGATAGGATATCTTATCCAAGATATGTGTGGAGGATTTGAAGGAATAAGTTGAGAGAATAGTGGATCTGTAATTATGAGACTCTCATGTATAAAAGAGTGTTCTCTCTTCATTTTGGGGGAGATTAGCTTGAGGGAGTTAGATATCATGTTATTCATAATTGGAGGATGTAATTCATAATTTAGTCTTGTAATTAGGAGAAGGGGATTCTTCGCTTTGATTCTTTCATGCTTTGTCAATTGACTCTTGTAATATAATTTGAGATTGATATATTGTGTGAGCTCACATATGTCATTTGTCGTTCAACTCTTCACATGTTGTATTTTTTTTTTCCTTATGCAATTTCGATGCTTTCTTAGATTAATTCCATTTCAACAATTTAGATTAGATTACTTCTACTTCAGTCCTGCATATATAGTGTGTGTGCTTCGTAAGCCTACAAACCTCGGATTGACAAATTAAATAGTTGGGCAATTACTATAACGGAATTAAACGACAATATTTCCGCCTAACAATATTTCAGTATAGAAAGGAGGCGATCGGTCAAAATGGAGAATGTAGCGATAAGAGGCTGTGTTGGCATGGTGCTTGCATCACTCATAGCAGGATCATCTTTCCAACGAAACTTTGTAAATTTGTTCGGTGCTTTTTCTGGGTTCTTGGTAATGGCAGCAACCATTATGGCTTCTTACAGGTTCAGAGCTCTTCTACTCGTGTTTTTCTTCACCTCCTCAACGCTCACCAAATGTGGCGCTAAAAAGAAGCGTGAAATTGATGCTCACTATAAAGGAGGGCAACGAGACTGGTTACAAGTGTTAATTAATAGTTCACTTGCCACGACATTGGCATTAGGAGTTACATTTTTGACATATGGGAACGACTCCCAAGACCCCACAGATTTCTCAGTTAGAACAGATCGTGCGCTTGGTGTTTAACTCTAAGAAATCTTTCCTGTATGTCGGTGGGGGTTGCCTCAAAGCTAGCCAGGAACTCTGAGAGTTTGTAGATTATATAGGCATTCTGGTGGCTAGTACTTTCATGTGCTTGGGATCTTTTCCATCTTCTCATGAGAAAATCTTGGGGATGTTGGGCATGCATGGGACTGTAGCGGATAAAGCTGATCTGTTGCTTTCTTTTGGTGTTCGCTTTAATGATAGAGTGACTGATGTGTAATCTTCACTACAAGGGCTAAACTATTTAATGAAGACAAGGGAAGACAGACTAGATTTTTCCATGCCACCATGAAATGATAGACCAGATTTTTCCACGCCACCATGTAATGATCGATATGTGTGACAGATGGGTGATTGGGCCAATCTTACTACTGATCGGTTGGAACCATGGTGACCGGTTACAATAGGATCTTGAAATTACTGGAGATCATTTGTGTCTCTGGATCCTATTCATACCTTGCTAATGGACGAGAGGTTGTTCAAATGGAACACGCAGAAGGAGGCGATTTCATTGATACCCGCAACAAGTCGACCATCCTCATGCCTTGTTCATATGCGTTGTCAAAAATGTGATCTACCTCTAGTTCACTTTAGAAACTTCTCGAGCAGGATCCATAAATATGATTGGCTGCATATAGATTGATTATTTGCTCGACTGTGGTGTTTATGGAAATAAAGCAACATGAGGATCGTTGGGTTGTTACCATGCTTAGCTGGCTGCCCAGTCAAATTTCCTGCAATAATAGTGCTCTAATTGAGAGAAACAGACCTGCCTTATCCTCCCAACCCCAGACATGCCTGGTCAGAATGTCACCGGACAACTGAGAACTTGAACGACAGGTGCAAAGCCTTCTTCAGTTCCTTTCCTTATTTTTGCGAGAATGCATAACCATTTATGTATATTTTTGTTTGTTTGATTATTTTGTGTTGTTTTTATAATATGGGTGTTTTTGTTTAAAAAAACAAAAAACAAACAAACAAACAAACAAATTGAAAAATTGAAAAACAATAATAATAATAATAAAAGAATAAAACACAAACAATAAAACTTAACAAATAAAAAAATAAAAACAGAATAACAAAATAACAAAATAAATCAATAAAACTTAAAAACAAAAACATTCTAGTTTACTTTTCTTAATATTCTAGTAGAAATAAATACACCTTTAAAAACTCAAAACAATAATAAAACATAAAATTCCGCGAATGGACATCTCAAACATTCCTGAAAACAATGTTTTTACATTACAACTAATTTTTTTTCACGAGTCACTTCAAAAAGAAATCGACGAAGGAACTAGCACACAAAGGAACGGGTAAGAAATACACATTTCATTTTGTTTGGTTGCTAGCATTTGTACTAATTCCTACATTTTATGTTTTTCAATGCTCTCACAAGTTTTTATGCAGGATTAGTGCTAAAGCTTTTTCAGGTTTGAAGACAATCAAATTTTTTGATGAAGTGATATTTTTCAGGAAAACATGTTTGCTAGACATCTTGAAGGAGTTGTTACTCATTAGAAACATTTTGTTGTTACACAACAACTTTTTGCGCATCTTGATGTTTGCTGATATACATTAAAATTTTGTGCATCCTGATGTTTGTTGTTACACAACAACTTTTTCCACACCTTGATGTTTGTTGTTACACAACGACCATGCTGATACACCATGCTGCGATACCCATATTTCAACATTTTTCCAAATTTCATGATGATACACTATCCAATTTCTCCTTCAAAAGACGATTGGTCATTCCTGTGTTGAAGCCATCTTCCATTGCCTTAACTTTCATGATTCCACACACCTATTTTTCTGAGTTGCATACATTGTTTACCTTATCTTTTTCAGTTCCTTTTTGCCTTTCCAGTTTTCCTTCTGAATAAAACAAACCCCCTTTCCATGATTACATTTCCTTGCCATAAAACTTGTTGCTACTGAGATATTTACATCTATAGTCCTACCAATCTTTTTATAAACTCGTGTTGACTGATGTGGGATTCTTTAAGGCCCACCTTTCAACAATATCGCCCCCATCGACCTCGACACCTTATCTGGGATATAGACTAGAGTTCATTTTTTAGTACCTTGAGGCTTGCATACCTTAATGGAAAGCTCTTTTGCTAGCAATCATGGGAATACATCAATGTCCCTTGATCGTTAGTTCTTGCAAGTGGCTCGACATCAGACCATCTATTCGCACTTTGCAAGATGTACTTGGGTACCTTGACACTCATTGACATCACTGGTGAGTTTGTCTCGCATTGGTTAACGACATTCATCAATGGCCGGTAATCCAATGATTTCTCTTCATGCTCGAAATCGACACATTTATTCACATGACTAGAATTGTACCATCGATTTGTAGTGTGTGAAGACTATACACTTGTTCATGATCCCCTCAACAGTTGTAGCAGTTTGATTTCAGATCTATGAGAGTACCACAGTTCCATATTCTCTGCCTTCCACATTTCTCATGATTCAGTAGTAGAAGTTCAGATTCCTTCGCTTCCCATGATCCAGTTACAACAACAACATTAGTCGTTCCATTTTCCTGATCTTGCAGTATTGACACCTTCCATCTTCCATCAGTCACAGTTAGACATTATTTTCTCCAACAGTTACAACAGTTGCAGCTACAACACCAGTCACATTTTCCCAATCCAGCAACCGCAACAACTACATCTACTTTTTCGGTAAGTGGAGGTATGTTCTTTTCTAAGATTTAATCACACAATTCCTTATATGCCGACTTGAATATTTTGGAAAATTTCTCTGCCATGCTCTCTTTCTTTCCATGACCTACACTAAGTTGCATGAGGGCATGCAACCGATTCAGTTGGGAGGGGGGGGGGATATATTCACTACCAGTATTCCATTTTTCCACTATTATCACTCCATTTTTCCATCTCATTTACTGTTTACCAAATTTTCTTTTCCAACGACACTTTGTTGCATTTCGATTAATACACATATTGGCATGATTCATAAAGATAAAGAAAATACTTTCTTATACTCAGTGATGCTCTCTTATGCACATTGATAGCTTATTATTTCCAGTGAGTACATGGCTAAATTATTGCAACAAGAAAATCAATAAGTGAAATGAATGTTGTTAACACAAGAACCAACATCTTTTGTATTCATGGTTGTCACACAAGAACCAACCATAAGAAAATTTCGCATGCTGTTACACATGTATTTTACATGTTGTTACTCATGTATGTCAAATCCTGGAAATATTCCTTATTAAAAAGACATCATCAATCAAAGCCATAGTTTAAATGCCAAAAGTTCTTAAGAAGATCCATGCATGTTTGCATGAGGACATGCAACAAGTTGAGTTGGGGGGTATATTGGGTCTCATAAATGTCCTATTTTCATCCACCTTTCCCTTCATTATTCTTCACATTTCATTGCCCCATTAACCTTCCATCATACCATTTTCATAAATATATGTGGGTTTCTCCTTATTATTTTCCATTGTATTCATTTCGGTATTATAAGTGAATTTGTGATTAAATATTAGAAAAATAACATATTTTCATTACATATCAAGGTTGGATGAGTTTGATGATGTGTGCAGGCATATGTGAAGATTTCAACAAAGTCAAATATTACCACCTAGCCTCAAATTTGAATTTCAACTTCAAGCTTTGAAGATTTGAAGAATATTTGGGACAATCATTCAAGCATATTCAAAGGAGAAGATCATGGAGATTTTGATAGGATATCTGATCCAAGATATGTGTGGAGGATTTGAAGGAATAAGTTGAGAGAATAGTGGATTTGTAATTATGAGACTCTCATGTATAAAAGCGAGTGTTCTCTCTTCATTTTGGGGGAGATTAGCTTGAGGGAGTTAGATATCATGTTATTCATAATTGGAGGATGTAATTCATAATTTAGTCTTGTAATTAGGAGAAGGGGATTCTTCGCTTTGATTCTTTCATTGTTATTTTTTCATGCTTTGTCAATTGACTCTTGTAATATAATTTGAGATTGATATATTGTGTGAGCTCACATATGTCTTTTGTCATTCAACTCTTCACATGTTGTATTTCTTTCCTAGATTAGTTTCATTTCAACAATTTAGATTAGATTACTTCTACTTCATTTCTGCATATATAGTGTGTGTTCTTCGTAAGCCTACGAACCTCGGATTGACAAATTAAATAGTTGGGCTAGTACTACAACGGAATTAAATGACAATATTTCTTCCTAACAAGTACAATGATTGAGGAACCAAATGAGTGAGTAACCCCAAAACAGCCTAAAAGCGGGGATTATATAATTACATGCAATAGATCACCACGTGTCCTTCCCCAAGAAGCTCATGTAACCACTTTTCCCAACTAATTCTAGGATGGGTGAATAAAATATAATAAAAATACTTAGCCCCTTTATCCCCCTATCTCGTGGAATCATATCCCTCTATATTTTCCCTTGTTTATCTTGCATCTAGCCATGTATTTTATTATTAATATTCAATGCATTGCGTTTCTAGGTTCTCCGACCTTTCAACTTTACAGGAACTCTATCATTTCCTCAAATATACAAAAATACATTATTAATACAGGGAATCAAAACCAAGGTGTTACATTCCACTCTCTTTTTTTTGGCACTATCATGAGTGCATACACAAAAGAGAGAAATAAAAATTTCAAAAGTATCCAAAAATTCGTAGGTACTCTTCCCACATGGCTTCCTCATTCTCCCAAGTAGCATATTAAATACTGCAACATGTCCACTAAAACTTTACCCATCCTATGGCTCGATTTTGGACAACTTTGACCATTCATGTCCAATATGTGCAACAACTAGACTTGAAGGTCTCCTTCTCACTCAAATACAATCAAATTCCTGTCAATAACATGGTTAGGATCATGTACATACGTTTTCATCAAAGAGACATGAAATACACGATTATGCACATTCATGAAAGTAGGCAATGCAAACATGTTTGCAGTTGGCCCTATTCTATCCAATATCTCAAATGAACTAGTGAATCAGGTTGCTAGCTTAGTACAACTACCCAACTTCAACGATCTCTTCTTGGGCTTCACTTTCAAAAGAACATGCCCTCTCACTTTAAATTATCTAGCCATTTTATTCTTATTTGCATAACTCTTCTTTCTGTCTTATGTTTCTTTTAAATTCTTCTTAATTTTAACCATGTGGTCTTCCATATCCTTGAGAAATTTTGTCCCAAGTACTACTTTTTTTGTTGGGTTATCCCAACTCACTAGAGTATTTCATTTTCTACCATACAAAGCTTCAAACATGCTCATCTTCAATGAAGATTGATACCCATTATTGTAGGAAAACTCAACCAAATCCAATTATTCTTCCCACTTAGATAGTTTATCTATCAGATACATTCTTAACATGTCTTCAATCAATTTCAGTTGAATATCTGTTTTCCCATCTGACTTTGGATGGTATGTTGTGCTAAAATTCATATTTGTACCAAATCCTTTAAATAATCATCTCCAAAATTTTGAAGTAAACTTTGTATCTCTATCTTAAACATTTGACTTAGGTATTCCATGCAACCTAGCAATTTCCCTCATGTAAATTTCTACAGTAAGAGTTGTTGTGTGAGTCATTTTTATAGGAACAAAATGAGAAGCCTTTGTCAATTTATACACCACTACCATTATTTAGTCATGTTGCCTTGTTGTCCAGGGAAATATAGTAATAAAATCAATGGTTACCACTTCCCATTTCTCCTATGGAATTGGAAATGGCTATCGAAAACCCATTAGGTTTCAATGCTCATATGTCACTCTCTGACGTTCCATACATCTGGCGATGTAATCAACAACATCCTTCTTCATTCCTAGCAAAACATATTGGCTTTTTATTGTTGCAATTGTTTTCTATTAATCGTGATGTGTTGCATATGGAACATTAATCATTTATTTTAATACCAAATTCATAATTTCTCCAAAACTAGGAACATAAATTATTTTTTTATGCATAAGTACTCCATGTTATTTCATCTTATATTCTTTAAATTTTTGTTGTACAATTTTCTTTTGCAAGATATTTTTTACCTGTAGGTAATGTTGGTCTATAACATCACTGTCTAAAATTTTGCTCTTTAAACACGAGCTATGCATACTAAGGGTTGTAGCATGCATGAGATGAACTCTTCTACTGAGTGCATCATTAACTTTATTTTCTTTTCCTTTTATATGCTTGATGTCAAAGTCGTACTTACTTAAAAATTCCAACCATATTTTCTTCATGTAATTTAAAGTTGGTTGCTCAAAATCATATTTTAGATCACTATGGTCTATCCTTAATTCAAATCTCTTCCCCATTGAATAATGCATCCCAACATATCAAAACTACATCAAAAACTAATTCAATGCCGTTATCAGAACACAGGACTCTATACTCCATTGCTAGTACCCAAATGACCTTGGGAGGATATCAATATGGATTTTGTCTTAGGATTTCCTATGACTCGAAGAAAGCACGATTCAACAATGGTAGTTGTGGATATATTTTCAAAAATGGCACACTTTATAGTGTGTAAGAAGACTAATGATGCTAGTGAAGTAGATGCATTGTTTTTCAAAGAAGTGGTCAGATTGCATGGATTGCCACAGAGTATTACTTTAGATCGTGATACCATATTTCTTGGAAAATTTTGGAGGACACTCTGGAAAAAGTTAGGCTTAGATTTGTTGTACAGTTCAACGTATCATGCTTAAACGAACAGTCAGATAGAAGTAGTGAACAAGAGTCTAGGAAATTTGTTGAGAAGTTTAAGTGGAGAGAATCCTAGTTAATGGGATTTGGCATTGGCCCAAGCTGAATTCACATATAATGATTCGGTGAACAGATCTAAGGGAAATAATCCATTTCAGATTGTTAATGAACAGTCGCCAAAAGGTGTGGTAGATTTGGTTGCATTGTCAGGTTTGGAAGGCAAGAAGAGTGATGATGCGAATGATTTTGTGGACAATATGCATGAATTGGAAGAACAAGTAAAGAAGAAATTGTAGACCGAAAATGACGGTTATAAGCAAAGAACAGATCAACATAGAAGACATAAGGTATTCCAAGAGGGTGAGTTGGTCATGAATCACTTGAGGAAGGAGCTATTTCCTCGAGGAACATATAATATACTCAAGTACAAGAATATAGGTCCATGACGGATCTTGAAAAATATCTATGATAATGCTTATCGGTTGGAAATTTCAGAGAAATTTGACATATCTCCTCATTCAATGTTGTTGACCTCTATGAGTTTTATGAAGGGGGGAAAAAGCAGATGAAGGCATCCTCGACAAATGGGAACAATATCTACCAGTTAAGTCCGAGGAGCATATTGAAGAAATTCTTGTTACTAGAATTGGTAAGAAGACTCGCCGGAAGGAGTACATGGAATGTTTGATCAAGTGGAAGAATCGAGGAGCAGAAGATGCATCGTGGGTGGATGAGGATCAATTATCACGTGTGAAAAACTCTTCACTTCAGTAGTGATATGCACATAAGCTAGAGCTCATGTTTTTCTTACCAGGTGTGTCTGATGTAGGAGCATCCTTGGGCTCGGGCAATCCGCATCACCCAAAAATATTTCCATTCTACAAATAGAAAATAAGTCGAATAAGGATTGTGTTAGTAATCCATTTTATTTAGTCAGTTTATTGTAAATTCAAGTTGTTGATTACTCCTGCAGCTACTCTAGCTATGTTGCAACTCATGCTGAAATTGCCATGTATAGAGTAATTTTACAAGTGTCATGCTGAAACTGCCATGTATAGAGAAATTTTACAAGTGTCATGCTGAAACACGAAAACATAATGAAATTTTACAAGTGTCATGCTGAAACACGAAAACATAATGAAATTTTACAAGTGTTATGATATTTATTTATTTGCAACACTGTAGTCGTACGCATTTGATTTTTCCATGGTGGTATGCATTCATGATGAGTCACAACTACCGTTAGGTAAAATAACTCACGACTAAAGGACACAACGTGACCCAAGGCCGAATGGAAGTTGAAGTGGTCTGGAAGATAGAGAGAAGGTTTGGGTAACAACTCATTCTTGGAGGGAAGACAAATCTTTTTAGAGCCGAGGAGGAGTTTTAAAAATAAATGGAGCGTGAATTTGAAGGGGTTGGTGAACCATGAAGTAAGGAAATCGTAGAAAGTGGAATGGAGAGAAAGATTCCAGATTTGGTGAACACACAAGAAGGGAAAACATAATCTCAACCCATACACACAGACCATTACCCTCTATACGATTTCGTAGTGGTTTCAACGACATGAGCAGAAATGCATGGTTGTCTTTTAACCCAGGCTCGATGTAATGCAAATCATGTACTCCGAATCAATAAAATAGTGGTGCTTCATTTCATGTTTTTTGGTGTTTTAATTTCTAGTGGATTTTCTTATTATTTGGCAAAAGTATTTCTGTTTTGTTTTTCCGTTGTGTATTATATACCAGGGTGTGTGCTGTAATTGTGTGTTGTGTTGCAACCCACTTACCTCTACATTAATTAACAAAGGTCACATATTTTATTCCTGTGAAGACTACAAACAATGCAATAAACATTGTAGATATTTACATGAAAGAAGTTGTTAGGCTACATGGGGTGTCAAAGACAATTGTTTCAAACAAAGATCCAAAATTCACATCCAATTATTAGAAGGGATTGTTCAAAGGATTTGGGACAAATTTAAATCTCAATGCAACATATCACCCATAGTTAGATGGGAAAACAAAGATGACTAATAGAATCATTGTAGACATGCTCATAATGTATGAGATGGACCAACCATCAAATTGGGAAGACTACATCCACTTATTAGAGTTTTCTTACAATAATGGGTGCCAAACCTCATTAAAAATGAGACCATTTGAAACATTGTATGGCAGGAAGTGTAACACACCAGTGAGTTGGGATAACCTAGCAGACAAAGTTGTTATTGGGCCAGAGTTGCTAAAGGAAATGAAAGAGCAAATGACAAAGATTAGGCATAATTTAAAGCTTTCCCAGGACAGAAAAAAAAATCCATGCAGACAAGAAAAAAATATTTAGATATTTTAAAGCGGACGAACATGTTTGTCTAAAAGTGGAAGCGAAAATATTTTCGATAAGATTGGGTTGTTGCCCAAAGTTGGAAGCAAGATATTGTGAGACTTTTGAAATTTTAGAGAAGATAGGGCTAGTTGCGTACATGTTAGCATTTTCTGCATCCATGAGAGTGCATAATGTATTTCATGTATCATTATTAAAGAATTGTGTGTCTGACTCTAACCACATAATTGATTGGACTATGATCAAGGTGGAAAACGAAAGGGATTTCCAGGTGGAACCTTTACACATCATGGAACGAAAAGTTAAAGTGCTAATGAATAAAGCCACATGGATGGTAAAGGTTCAATGGACGTACTACGGTCTTGAAGATGCAACATAGGAGCATGATGAAACTATGCAAGAGGAATACTTGCATTTTTTTTGGTCAATTTTGAAGAAAATAGAAGCTAAAAATGCAAGACTCCATTTTTGGGAAGCTAGACTTCTGGAACCACATCTCAAAATTCTTGGTCACCTGCATTGATAGCCCTGATAAAGGAATGGTGTCGCCTGATCGACTGTGAGAAATGAAGGGAGCACATTCCTTGCGTCAATAGGTTGAAAAAAACGAGATATTGTGGTTGGAGAGTAAACTAATTGCAAAATTTTATTTTTTGGATATTATAATGTGTGTGTGTGTGTGTGTGTGTGTGTGTGTGTGTGTTTTGGCATGGTATTGTGCACCGAGGATAATGAACAATTATAGGGGAGGGGGAATTTAACATCCCCGCTATAATCCTCGATTTAATTATTGCATAATGTAGATATGAATATGGCTATGCCCAAGCAATGTAATATGCGAAATGTATTTTCTAAATTTTACTAAATAAAATGTGATCTTAATTGTTGGGGGATAGGGACATAGATGGGAGCTGAGTTTTCCACAAGAGAAGAGTGTCTCAGAGGGGTCGAAGGGGGAAATGATTTATGGGTATTAATCCAAACCTATATTTCTGAATTTTATTATCATTGGGTATAACTTATATTTTTTGTTTGAGTGTATGAGAACCAATCATTAAACTCATATTTATTGGAAGCATGCGGCTGAAGTAAAATCAACATTGGGAAGAGTGAGCAGTCAATTGTCTTGGTAAAATAGAGGAAATTCGTATGGGAAGAATAAGAAGTTTTTGACATTCATTTTTTGGGCATGAACAAAAATAGAGCAAAAAAAAAGAGCATTGTTGCTAGACCAAGAAGGTTGGGAGAATTTTGGAGCATGTTGGAGTGTTTTTGGAGCATTATGGAACTGAAGATTGTAGAGTCAGGTTGTCAAACCTGAAGAGTGAACTCTTGTGTCAGTTTCCTTGTAACACAAAGTGTTTGTTGTTTTCCTGGTAGTTTTCTTGGCAGTGAGTTCTCTTAAGTTCTTAGTTGAGAGATTCCTAGTTATTTGTGCTAGAGAGACCCTGATAAACGAATGGGTTGCCTAATGGAATGAGAGTAGTGAAGGGGTACATTCCTTGGGTTGGGTAGGTCAAGAGGAAGAGAGTTAGAGAAAATTTGGGATAGTTGTAGGACAGTACCAGTGGGTTGTGAGATATTGAGTTGTGAGTGGACTGTGTGTGAGAGACAACCTTCTTTCGTGGATTCCTAACCTCAGCTCAGGGGTGAATTGTTGTTGAAACTTGGAACAATAAGTCTATGGTTGGGTGGAACGTCATTCCCAAGCAGTTGGTTGCACAAAATTTCTTTTAAAGATAAGTTTTATCTATTTTCATAGTTTTCTTACGAGTCTTATAGTTGTACATTTACTATTGTAGTTGATTTATTAATTGCATTATGTTCATTTAGAATGTTGTAGATGCATTTAATTATGGATATCATAATCTAGTTTAAATCTAGTTTAATTCATAGTTGGTAAGCTACAAGAGTTAATCAACAAACAAAAAAAATATTCTTTTATGACCATTTTTCTGCAAGTAATGTTTCTTGGTTAGGCTAGGGAACGTTATAGTTAACTAAGTTACATGCCCTATATTTTTCTCGACTCTCGATCCTCATCCTTAGTATAAGAGTTTAATTCAAAAAATCCAAGATTGTTGTTTGTTTTGTTGGAGAGTATTAATGCATAGCTCACACACCCCACCACCTCATAGTTTAAGACATGTGCACTCACACACACACCCCACTACCCACCCTCTCAGGGGTGTGTGTGTGCCATGTGCATGTATGAAAGTGCACACACACACATCTTCACCCCCCACTAAAAAAGGTATGAGCACATTAATCAAAGGAGGGTGGATAGTGGTGTGCATGTGTTGTTAATGTTTGTATCTCAAACATGTATTTCCGCAAGGATGTCTACTTGTGGAAATCATCATTAAAAATATCCTATGTTTTTTTTAGAGTTCACTTCATTAATTAATTAATAAAGTGAACGTCTTTTTATAAAGTGACTTTTAATTAATAAAGTGATTAAAGTTGGGCCACTTAGTGATTTAATTAAAAGAGAGCCATTAATCTCAAGGTTAGATCTTGACCATTGAGATTAGGGATTTGGCTCAAGTTAATGTTATAAAAGATAGAGAGGGAAAATGACAAAGACACAAATATTGTTTATTCAAAAGTTACATGGGTAAGTGTGGAAGGTCAAAGTTCTAATTTTCAATTTGGCGAGGAGATTTCAATAGGGAGAAACCAACAAGAAGGCAACATTAATTACCAGCCTAGACCATACAACAAATAACTAGCAGAGGGTCGCACATGTGGATAGAAAAGCAGTCGGGAAGGGTCACATGCGTGATCTGATCAAGGGAAGCAGGTCACACGGGTTCCAAGATAGCCCACACGTGTGAATCCGTACAAAGCAAGTTGTAGAAGTTGTACAAAGAAAATCGTACAACTGATGGGTCGTACAACAAGTCTGGGCAACGAGTTGAGGTGATTTTGTCTTTTAGATTTTGTTGTTTTCGATGTAAAATCCTCAAAGCCATTTTCCCAGTGTGGGAGCTCTTGTAAGTTCTGATGTTATTTAATGATTAACTGATTTAGAAGAGCATAAATAAATTGTGTATTATGTATGATTGTTTTTCTAGTTTCCCTTGTTAAAGACTTAATAATTCCAACAAAGTAATCTAGATATGATATGTTTTCTTATATGGTTGGTTTTAGAGTAATTAACATGTGTGTGCACATGCACACACACAAACCCCTTCATGTGACCCCCACCCACCAATCCCCAAGAGGGAATCACACCTTCAGCCCCCAATAGGGTGGTTGGTGGTGTGCATGCATGTGCACGCACATGCACACAACACAAACATGTGTTCACCTCCTAGGAGCGTGGATAGCACACACACACAAACACACCTTTATTCTTGGTAGTGTTGTTCCTCGGGTTGTTCCTGGCGAGGGAACAATGCCAAGACACCCTATGAAGGCTTGGTAAAGCCTCCCCCCTTTAGGCTTCAAGCTAGCTTTTGGACCAGAGGGTGTAACCCTCAAACTATCACAATTATTACTATTCTGAGTCACCTCAAAGACAACTATTTAGTACACACTCTAAAGTCGGATTTCAAATGATTGTAAAATAATATAAATGCTAGAGAATTAATAACTGTTAGGGATAACAACTAGCTCCTAATAAACCATCAGATGAAGGCCTCTCTATTGGGCACATTTATCCAACATTGCAAATACATAAAAAGGAAGTTTGATGAAAGATGCGAAAAAAAATTCTCAAATGCCAACGAGAATAATGTGGCACTCCTTGACACCGAGGAATAACATAATATCATAAATAATAAAAAGGATAACAGTCCTTAATATTTTAGATGAGAGAAAAAACACATTGGAAATCTAGATGAAGCCAATAGCATACACGAAAACATGTTGAGAATTTCACTCGAGCCCAACAGTTCAACAACATCCATAAATCCCTACACAATCTTGATTTCTAATTAGGATACTCTTTATTGCTAACATGCAGCCATGTATGTTGAACACATTGTAAAACTTGTAAAGAAAACACTCTCAGTCAAAACCCTGAGAATGAGCGATTACAAACACAGAGAATAACATATATTTTACTGGTTATGCTTGATAAAAGTTTAAGATACAGTTGTAAGGAAAATAGTGAGAACTGTTAAACGGTAAAAACAAATTCTTAGGATTAGGATTTCAGATCCTATAATCTAGTGTTGGTTGTAACCAATAAGATCAAGTTAGAATTTAGTTATGAGTGCATTCAATAAACAGTTTCTAATGTACATTGCTATAAATTGATGTATGCCCATAAACGTTGAGTGTGAGATGAGTGTGAGCCTGCTGTAATCTCCTTGATCTGAATAATAAGACAACCGATACCTTTGCTTGGTGGACGTAGCCCAACGTTTGGGTGAACCACGTAAATCTCTGTGTTTTTAATTCTGTGCTTGAATTATGATATTTGTGTTTCCGCATTTGCAAATTACAACAATTGGTTTCAGAGGTGGTTGGAAGAGAGGATGTCGAGAGCGTCAAAATTCGGAGGAGAAACAACATTAGCACGAGGTACGTCGATTCCCACATCACCGCAAGGGCCTCCTCTGGGAAGGTACGACGACACACTAGTTCGACTTTCATTTATTCAAAATAAGTGAGATCACCGCACCCTAACAATATTGAGAGGGGTGACGACCAACAACCATAGTCGCAGCCTGGATACATCGGGAGCTGCGGCGACCCTTTGAAGCACGTCGCAGACCACTCACATCGGGAGGTGCAACGGCTTTAAAATTTTTATGAAGGCACTTGTGTATGTTTTTTGGAGTTGAAAAATTTTAAGGTATGGTTTTTTTAAAGGGTATGAAGTTTGTTGTATAAAACAAACGAGTGGAGGATTCTATAAAAAGTATTATATGCATAAATTCAAAAAGTATTATATGCATATTATAATGCATAAACTCAAGTGTTGAATTTTTTGAAAAAGTGAATCTTTTGTTTTTAATAAAAATTTTTTTTATTAAACCTTTTTTTATATATTATTAAAAGGTTTTTTTGGATTAAACCTTTTTTAAATTATTATTCAACATTGAGTAAGATTATTCTTCCATATAAGGGCCTTGGTTATTATAAGCAGTGGTGTTTTTTGGAATGTTTCCTCTAATGGAAACGCAAAGTGCTAAGTTCGAAATTGAGAAGTTCAATGGCAAGAACAATTTCGAGATCTGAAAGGTTAAGATGTGTTACAGGTATGAAATAACTGAGAAGGGGGGGGTGAATCAGTTATTGTAAATTATTAACCATTTCTCTCATTTTTAACTTCGAATCATTAATCTTAGTGGCAGTAAGTCTTTACTGTGAAAACCAGTGTTATAAACATAAAGCATATATCATAAAGAACAACAATCACACACACAACATTCATTCACAAGTATGAGACACAGATTTTTCAAGAGGAAACCCAACCCGGGAAAAAACCTCGTCTTCTTAAGATGTTCAGCAAGCACCAACTTCGTTACAACTCATCTCTTATGAGCACCAACTCATAGAGGCTACAACCTCTGATTGCCAGCACCAACTGGCGGAGAGCACCAACTCCCACAGAATCCCAGCACCCACTGGGTGGAAGCCCCGACTTCCTTTTACTTCAGCACCAACTGAATGAAGGCACCAACCTTCAGATTCTGCAAGCACCCACTTGCAGAGAAAGAGACATACGTCTCCCTA
>ML779050.1:518895-553750 GCA_009831015.1 Picea engelmannii
AGAAGTTTCCTCATCTCATGGAGGAACTCAACACAATGGGGACCATTGCTTCCTAAGGGGGGAGGAATGATCCAGGTGGATATTGGTGGCCACCCACCTATTCCACTTGGACCCCCACCATTGCTTCTTTCAGTTTTTTAGTTCCCGCACAGTTTACTATTTTTAGCAATTTTTCAGGTCCTGAACTTCCGGAGCTGTTTTGAGGCCTTAAACGACGTTTTTTGGGAAAATAGGGAGAAACATGGTTGGTGGATCAATGTTTCTCACCCAAAAGTTGTATTCCTTGGATAGATCTTTCTAACGAGGTATAGAACGCGTCAAACGGAGATCGTATGCCAAAGTTACGTCCCCGGGAAGTTAATGTACCAACTTACCCAAACGAGGCCCATAGTCTTGGCGTTTCATCTCCTAGGGTTAGGTATTTGGATGTTTAGGGTTTTCCATTGTTTCTCAATAATAATAGGCCTTCGAGCCTCATTGTAACACAGTTTAGAGGCCAGTAGCCGCCACATCTCTTCTCAGAGATAAGCTACCAGTGCCCTAGCTAGTTTATTTCCATTCTGTCTGTAAGCATATTTCAGTGATTTGTTATTAATGAAATGAAGTCTTATTTCCGCTGCATCTCTGTGTTTATGTGTATTTCTGTATTTCATTTTGTTCCTACAAAAATCTGGATCAAGGCATGCACACTCCAACCCTCTAGCCCAGACCTTGACCACTGGTATGCTATGTTGTGTCCATGGATCTATTTGGAGTTCCAGGTATTCATGAGGTGCAAGTTTAGGGAACTTCTCCACATCGGTAATGTTGTGATCGACATATTTCAGCTGAGGCACCTTCCCCAACATGTCTTCATCGATGATGTCAGCCTCTGGAATGTCTGGTGTCACCATCCTGTAATATGGATTCCTTTGCGGCATGAATGGTGGGGCATCATCCTTCCTCAGCGATATGTAATTGCGAGGAAACCTCGATGGCTATGATGAGGAGGTGCCCGAGGTTTCCTCAATCTCTGGTTTAGCTGCGAGAGCCCTAGTGTGACTCTTTCTTGGTACCACTGTTGTTGCTACTGTAGCTTTGGGTGTCACCATCTCTGTAGTTAACTCGGCTCAGGTCGTTGTTATTGCTTTGTGTTTCTCTCTAGATTGGTGCTCTTAGTTATCCTTGTGACTGCTAAGTAACAATGAACCATGTTTGTCGAGCCTGACAGATGTTATTCCATGTTTTCCATTTGTGCACTCACCTTCACGCTTTCTCGCCTTTCTCCTCCACTCGTAGTGTAACAAGTGTGCGTTTATGGTACTTTATTGCCAAATCCATTAGCATATTTTCATTGTGTACTACCACTTAGTCATGCGTATTGGTGGCGTTTTTCTTTAACTCCCTATCTTTATGGTAGCTTTATGATTAGACCTTATGGCAGTTATATACATTGTGATAAATGTGGATTTATGGTTTGTCCTTATTCATCTGTACTTGTCGTTTCCATCTTTTTTGTACTTGACAACTATCACGCCATGTGGTAGGGTGTCATCACTACCACATACTTAACCATTTTTGCGTCGGGTTTCCTTGGTTGGTGCAGTTTCCCCTCCCTCATGTTAGGTAGCTAGAGAGGTAGTTGAAGCCATTCAATGTAAGGTGGACTAGGTCCACTATATTATTAAATAAGACCCACTATGGTAGTTAGATATAATAAATGTAAGAGGACTTTTTAGAAGGTTTTGCTTCTAGAAGACTCCAACTCTAGAATGTTCTTAGGTGATGGTAGCACTATATAAAGAGGTTCAAGAAATGTAATGGGATATGAAGAGGAAGTATTTTATTTGGATTTGAATCTCGTTAGGAGTTTTCCCCCTTGAAGAGGCAAGTGAACAAGAGAGGATCCCTTCCATAATAGTATCCATTGTATGGTGTTGCCCTACCTCAAGGGTTTTCTTATAATAGAAGTGTGGTTTCTTCTACATTTCGCTATGGATTTATTGTGATATTTATATATTCAGTCTTTGGTACTTAACAATTGGTATCAGATCACTTTCCTTGGCAGACATTGTGGGTATATATATATATATATATATATTTGCAGATTTATTTTTTCGGAGAACAAAAAAGAGGACCGCGACATTCCAGACAATTTCTGTAGGTTTTAGTGAAACATTTGTAGAAATTGGTTGTATATATGAGTTCCTCTCATAAAAATACCCAAGTTAAAAAAAAATCGTCTGAAACAGAGTCCAAGAAATAAAGTTATTTTCGTTTTAAAATATACAATTTTCAGGGTTTTTTTCGTAAACGATCGCTTGATTTTTCTTATTTCTGTAGCAGCTAGAGCTAAATTTGACCAAAACAAATTACAAATCTGAGTTCCTCTCACAATTTTACCCAAATTAAAAAATAATATCCTCTAAATTGGAGTTACAAAAGTGAAGATATCGTTGATTTAAAATCAACCATTTTTAGGGTTTTTTTTCATGATGATGACGAGACTGCAGAGTCCATAAATTTTCATAGGGTGCTCATATTGCTACAAGATCATACCCATTGGATAGAGAATTTCTAGATATTTATTTTGGTATATTTTATGTGGTGTTTCCAATGGATGTTCACTCTCAAACCCTCAAGGAAATTCTACATATGATTGAAACATTCAAATCCCAAATGCATGATGCATTGCATAACTTTCAAGAAGGTTTCAGGGATGATTTTCGTAGTATTCACGAGTCCTTGGCGAGCATGCAGGAGAAATGTACATTGGTGAACATCATGGATGAATATCATCAAGAAGTGTATGCTTGGTATGCTTTGGAGGACGATTGTGATGATTGGTATATGGATAATTGTCATTTATGGGATGACAACCACTTCCATATTCTATTTGATGACTCTACTTCCCCTCAGGTAGAGAACTTCCCGGAGAGTAAACAAGATTATTCTGTGCATATTATTATTCAGTTTTCTTATTCTCTAGTAGCAATGGATGCATTTTTTGTCAATTCTAAATTTTTCAATCCACATGACCAGTGTTAATATTTAGAGTATCATTTTTAGTTGGCTCTCAAGTTCCAATATCTTTCGCGTGGAGTTCACATGAGCACTTGGACATGGGACCCAGGTTCACAGTGGCAATTCAACTACTTCAGCATGGTGGTTCATTTATACATGGGACCTTGGTTCTCCAGTGTTCTTCAACATTATGGTCCACACTTATCCATGGGACCCTGATATATGGTTGTACACCCTCATAACAAGCGTTGAGGACAACACTTTCATAAGGGGGATGAAATGTTAGGTTGTTAGAGAGGTAGTGGAGACCATTCAATGCAAGATGGACTAGGTCCACTATATTATTAAATAAGGCTCACTATGGTAGTTAGATATAATAAATGTAAGAAGACTTCTTAGAAGGTTCTGCTTCTAGAAGATTCCTCCTCTAGAATGTTCTTAGGTGATGGTAGCACTATATAAAAGGTTTCAAGCAATGTAATGGGATATGAAGAGAAGTATTGTATTTGGAGCGGTAGCTCAATAGGAGGATGCCCCCTCGAAGAGACAAGTGGACAGAAGATGACCCATTCCATAATAAGATCCATTGTATGGTGTTGCCCTACCTCAAGGGTTTTGATATAAAGTGGTGTTTTTTTATATTGTTCCATATATACTATTGTGATATTTTGTATTCAGGTCTTTGGTACTTAACAATTGGTATCATAGCGCTTTTCTTGGTAAGAAGTGTGGGCAAATGTTTTTTATTTTTGCAAAAAAAAAAAAAATTCAGAGAAAAAAAAAAGGGTCATGATATTCTGGATGATTTATGTAGATTTCTGTAAAAGCATTGTAGAAATGGGTTGTATATCTGAGTTACCCTCAGAGAAAAAAAAAAAATATCGCCTGAAACGAAGTCCACGAAGTGAAGATATCGACATTTTAAAATATGCAAATTTTCAGGGTTTTTTCCGCGGACGACGAAATGATTTTTTGTTTTCTGTATCACTTGGAGGCCAAATTCGCTAAAAAAAAATATAGATCTGAGTTCCTCTTTCGAAAATAGTTGATATCAAAAACAAAATCACCCAAATCAAAGCTCTGAAAGTGAATATATCATTGATTTAAAATTAGTCATTTTTGGGGGGGGGGTTTGTGATGGTAGTAAGATTGCAGAGTTCATAACTTTGCACAAGGTGTTCAGATTGCTACCAGATAAATTCCATTGGATATATTATTTTAATATTTTTATTTTTTGTACATTATATATGGTGTTTCCAATGGATATGCACTCTCAACTCAGGGAAATTCTACACATGATTGAAGCATTCAAATCCCAAATGCATGACACATTGCATAACTTTCAAGATGGTCTCATGGATAGTTTTCCTAGTATTCACGAGTCCTTGGAAAGCATGCAGGATAAATGTACTTTGGTGAGAATCATAGATGAATATCATCAAGAAATGTATGCTTGGTATGCTTTGGAGGATGATTGTGATGATTGGTAGATGGATAGTTGTCATTTATGGGATGACAATCACTTCCATATTCTATTTGATGACTCTACTCCCCCTCAAGTAGAGAACTTCATGGAGAGTAAACATGATCATTCTCTGCATATTATTCTTCAGTAGTAGTGGATGCATTTTTTGTCGGTTCTAAATATTTCGATCCACATGATTAGTGTCAATCTTTAGAGTATCATTTTTAGTTGGTTCCCAAGTTCCAATATCTTATGTGTGGAGTTCACATGAGAAATTGGACATGGGACCCAGGTTCACAGTGGCAGTTCAACTACTTCAGCATGGTGGTTCACATTTATACATGGGACCTTGGTTATCCAATCTTCTTCAGCATTATGGTCCATACTTATCCATGGGACCCTGGTATATGGTTGTACACTCTCATAACAAGCGTTGAGGACAACGCTTTCACAAGGGGGATGGAGGTACCCAATGGGAATGTGGTTATATATTATTAGTGGAGGTCATTCAATGTAAGGTGTGTTGAAAAGTCAACAAGAAACACGTGTCTAATTTACTTCCCTTAAATAAATTGGACAATAAATATTAATCTATTATCTCATAATTACTTGAAATAATTAACTGAAATGGCAAATCAGTTAACTATGGGAAATTCGAGTTCAAAGGTTGGCTGGTAAGACATGGAGGTGACTTGAAGTTGTAACTGAGTTATAAGTGTAGTTATGAGAGTTGTGAAGTAGTTTAACTCAGTTAAGTGAGTTAATCCCAGTTGTACTAGTTGTAACTAAACTTACACTAGTGAGAGTTCAGTGAATTAATTATTAATTAATTCAAAATCAGTGAACTCACATGCAACTAAAGATTCACCACGGTTAACTACATGCATGTCAGATCCAGTGGAGACTTAGTTGAGATAACAGGTGAAAGGGACAGTTTGGCTATCAGTTGTGATTTGAGTGAAGTGCACTCATGCAAACACACATGCAGTGGATATGCTCATGAGCATGTGCAAACTAGAAAATTTGAATTCATTTGTGAGAATTCTAATTGTAGAAAGGAGGCAGGCTATCTGGAGACAGAATATTGGCACATGAATTTGTCAATTTTTGTATGACAGTGTGAGACGATTGTATTGTACCGAGAGCTCTTGGATTAAAGTTTTGTATGAGATTGTTTCATGATCCATGATATACATAATATATGATAGTGAGGTTTTAGCTTTATGATTTCCCTGTAAAACTTCTGTGTTATGTGTTCTTGATATTTCACTTTGTGATCGTGGTTTAATTTCCGCAAGAATATTAATAGAAGCGATTATGTATTTAACAATGGCATATAATTTTTAGATCAGGATAATAGCAGGAAATACATTAATTGTATTGAAATTTTTACATGGTATCAGAGCCATGGAGCCACGAAAGTGAGGTGCGAAAATAATAGTATTTTCGTAGGTCCTGCCTCTGGCAGGGTGCGACGGCATAGTACTAAAAACGTCGCACATTTCTAAGAGTAGAAATTTTCGCTACCTACTCAAAGGAGAGGTGCAAACCTCCCTTAGGATTTTCGCAGGCTTCTCAAAGGAGAGGTGCGAACCTCCCTCACCCCACTGTGAATTACAGTGTGAACTCCCTCAAAATTTTCGTAGGCTGTACACTGGTGAGGTGCGAACCTCCCAGGGCAAGAAGGATTGCATCAGTTGAGTTTGTGGTTGGATAAAATTCGAATTTGCAGAAGGAATTTCTTGGTGCTACAATTGATTCAAGATTGAAATGTATTTCATTGGCTTGAAGTTAGAGTATGCACTCGAAGGCAGCTCTAACTACATTGCTTGGAAGGACATGATGGAAGCAGTACTCGAAGACAATGGATTGAAGGAATACATTGACAAAGATGTTCCTAAGCTGGATGCGGTAGACACTACAAATCTTGATGCATGGAAAAAGAAAGTGGCAAGTGCGAGGAGGATCTTGTTGGAGGGAGTATGAGACCACATTGTCTCTAATCTCCATGGGAAAGCCACACCATATGCAATGTGGAAAGATTTGATGGATCTATTCCAGAACAACAATGACCATGGGAAATTGGCACTCAAAGATAAACTCAGGAAGATCAAGATGGAGAAGGGCGACTTCATTCCAAAATATCTCACGAAGTTTGTCCAATGTCGGGATGAGCTTGGAAGTGTGGGAATAACAGTCACTGCTAATGATTTGGTGGGCTTGGCTCTCCTAGGACTTCCCAAGAGTTGGCACAGTTATCAAGACTCTGTCAATGGAAGGGAAACATTTCTAGATTGGGAACAACTATGGTTGGATCTAGTGCAGCAGGAATTCAGGCGAAACACCAGAGATGGATCTTCATCAAAGCATGATGATGAAGAGCATTGTGCTTTGACTGCCAAGGCAAGGAAAGGGAAAGGGAAGAAATTCCATTCAAAATCTGAGTCTAAAGTCAAGAAGCTGGATTTGTCCAAAGTGAAGTGTTTTCACTGTCACGAACATGGGCATCTCGCTACTAACTGTTCGCAGAAGAGGAAGAACAAGACGGTTGTTGGAGTTGCAACTGGTGAGGCTCTTCCCTTGGAAGCGGTTTTGTGAAGATGTCTACAATATTCTCTTTGGTCCCAACATACCTAACTCAAATGTTCTTCTCTGCAACCTATTCTCGTAGAAAATGAAACTTGATCGGAATCTGTTTCATCTTGGAGTGTATCACTGGATTATTTGAGATATTGATGGCCCTTGTGTTATCAAAAAATATCAGAATGGGCTTATCATACTCAACCTGTATATGCTTCAATGCTTATTTCATCTATAATACATGTGTAAAACATGTTGTTGCTGCAATATACTCTGCTTCGGCTGTAGACAATGATATTGATGATTGTTTCTTGCTCAGACAAGATACCAAACACTCATCTAAGTAGAAATTTGCTCCACTTGTACTTCTTTGATCATCAATACAACTTGCCCAATCTGCATCTGTGTAGGAAATAAGTGATAGATCCTTTTCTTTTATATACCATAATCCAAACTCTTTTGTACCCTTGATATATTTGAATAATATCTTTACTGCCAAAACATGTGATTCCTTTGGTGTTGCTTGAAATCATGCCACTTGTGCAACTTCCTGCATCACATCTGGTTTGGAAGACATCACATAAAGTAAGTTTCCAATCATTGACCTGAACTGCCTCTGACATGTATCCTTTGAATCATCATATTTACTTAACTTGCAACTGGTTTGCATAGGAGTATTGACTGGTTTGCAATCTTCTATTCTGAACCTCTTTAGCATTTCTCTGATGTACTTGGTCTGAGAGATCAAAATGCCTTGATTGCTTTGACATATCTGAAGACCCAAGAAGAAAGATAATTCTCCAAGCAATGACACCTCGAACTCATTCTACATATCCTTTGCAAATTTATGGCTCATCCTCTCATCATCACATCCAAAAATAATATCATCAACGTAAACTTCAATTAACAAAATACTATCTTGATTTACCTTGATGTAGAGGTTTCTTTCTGCATTTCCTTTCCTTAATCCTTGTTGTTGTAACTTTCTGTCGAGTCTGGAATACCATGCTCTGGGGGCTTGTTTAATACCATACAATGTCTTCTTGAACTTGCAAACATAATCTTCATTCTTAGACAACTGAAATCCTTCTGGTTTCTCAATATATACTTCTTCCTCTAGATTTTTATTTAGAAAGGTTGATTTCATGTCCATGTGATACACTTTAATATTCTTAGAGCATGAATAAACTAGGATCAATCTAATTTCTTCCATTCTAGAAACTGGGGAAAACGTCTCTTCAAAGTCTATACCTTCAACCTGAGTGTATCCTTTACATTCCAATCTTGCTTTGTTCCTGGTAACATGTCCATATTCATTCAATTTGTTTCTAAAAACCCACTTTGTACCGATCACATTCTTGTTCCTTGGTCTTTGAACCAATTCGGGGGAGTCATTCTTCGCTATTTGATCTAACTCTTCATCCATGGATTTGATATAGAATTCATCTTTGTTGGCTTCTTCAAAACTTCTTGGCTCAATTGTAGATAGTAGTGCTAGGTGCAATTGTTCTGGTGAATAAATTCTTCTTCTAGTTTCAACTTTTGCATCTTTATTTCTGATAATTTGATCCAATGGATGATTCTTTTGTATTCGTCTGCTAGGTGTCTTTGGAGGTACTTTAATATCTTGTTATTTTTTCTCTTCTTCTGGTTTCTCTTCTTCATTTTCCTCTTCTGCTACTTCTTCTTCCTTTATTTCTTCTTCGTTACCCTATTCCATTGAATCCTTTCTTTCTTCTTTTATCCTGCATCCACCCGTCTCATTAAACATCACATCGATGCTTTCCACAATTTTTTTGAGCCTTATATTGAAGCATTTGTATGCTTTCCTTGTGCTTGATTACCCAACAAGTATGCCTTTGTCAACATGAGATTCAAATTTTCCTATTTTTCCATCTTCTCTTTTTTTGTAGCATTTGCTTCCAAAAACTCTAAAATGCTTCACATTCGTTTGTCTTCCTCTCCATAGCTCGTATGGATTTGTATCACTGTTGTTTCTGAGCATTCCTTTTTTTTTAATGTGAATTGTTGTATGTACTGCTTGTACCCAAAATACGTCTGTCAACTTGGAATCCATTAACATGGTTCAGGTCATTTCTTGTATTGTCTGTTATTTCTTTCAACGACTCCATTTTGTTGTGGTGTCCTGGAAACGGAGAATTACCTCTTTATTCCATGCTTACTGTGGAATTCCATAAATTCCTTTGAGGTAAAATCTCCTCCATTGTCCGATCTCAAACATTTGATTTTCAAATCTAATTCATTTTCAACCATCTCCTTGTACATTTTGAAGTTCTTAAATTCCTTTGACTTCTTCCTGAGAAAACAAACTGCAGACATTCTTGTATAATCATAAACTAATAACATAAAGTATTGCTCACCTTTCAAAGCTTTTGTTCTAGTCGGTTCAACTAGATCAATATGCAAAATTTCTAGCGGTCTTGTTGTGGAGTATTCCTTTGATTTGAATTTGGTCTTTGTTTTCTTTCCTTGTTGACAATGCTTGCATAATGTACTTGTTGGTTTCACGATCTGTGGAATTTCTCTGATTTCTTCCTTTCCGCTGACCTTGACAATATTATCAAAGTTTATGTGACCCATTCGTCTGTGCCATAACCAAACTTCATCTTCCTTTCCTAAACAACACTTTTCTTTTCCAATTTCACTTAGTACGTATATGTTGTTTGGAGTTCTCATAGTTGTTTCCACCACTCTTCCTGAATTTGTTTTTCTTATCTCGCATTTCTATGAATCAAACACAAGTTTGTGACCTTGGTCACACATTTGACTTACACTCAGAAGATCGTGTTTTATATCTTCCACTAGTAGAACATTTTTTGCCTTGCCATTCTTACTTCCAATTTTGATTGTGCCTCTTCCAATGATTATGGCTGAGTTGTCATTTCCAAAAGAGATCGATCCATCTCTTTCCTTTTCCAAAGTTAGAAACTTTTCCTTATCACCTATCATGTGCTTTGAACAACCATTGTCAACATACCAACCACATTTCTTGTGTTGAGCTTGTAGAGCAAGTGTGCATTCTTCATTGTTGTATTGATTCTGCTTTCTTACCCATATTCTTTGTGTTTCATGTATGTGACTGTTATTATTATTTTCTGATTCTCTTAGAGGAATTTTCATTCTACAATATTTGGCCATGTGTCCAAATTTGTTGCACTTGTAGCATTCCACTTCGGTACTCAAAGATTCAATCTTGTTGTAATTTATGCTTTGAATTTCATTAGGCCTTCTTGAATAAGAATTTATTGCATAGCCTTCATAGTTGTTTTTGTTTCTTTTGTTGGATCTACAGTTCACAACCTTGTGCCCAAAATTATTACATGAATAACACAATCCAACAAAAATCGGTTGATACCTGGGAGCTAGATATCTTCTGTAAGGTGTTGCTTTTCTAAATCCCTTATTCTTCTTGAGATATTTTTACTTCTAATTGATGTTGATTCTAAACTTTGAATCTTCTTGGAGGTGGATTATATCTATGATCTTCCTTTTTAAGCTTCTTGCCTTCTTCCCTTTCATTAGATTCTATGACTGTCTCTGCATAGCTTCTTGGTTTTGTTTCTTGATTTGTTGTTTTGGAACTAGATCTTTTTTGTGTTTGTTTGTATCCAAGTCTATACTTATCATGAAGTGGCCTTTGACTGATAATAATATCGTCCAAAACTTTAGAGTTATTCTGCATGTTTTTCTTCTAAAGGTCTTTTCTCAATGTGACAAACTTTGCTTCCAAATTTCCAATGATCATGTATTTTTCTTCTAATTGTTCTTTGAGTGCTTCTTCAATTCTCTTGTCTTGTTCTACTTGGATTTTTAATTTAGTGATCATCGTCTCTAGTTATTCAGAGTTTGGATTTTGATTTCCCTCTTTTCTTTTTAGTTCTTCCTGTAGTGACTTGTTTTTCTTCTTTCCCTTTTCATAACTTCTATGGCACTTAACAATTCTTATATGTAATGAACTTTTGCCTCTTCATGTTCTTATTTGATGCCTTATCCATCTAAGTCTTATAATTCCATGAATAGAACCCTTTATGTATCACTATTGTTGAATTCATCTTCGTCTGATGAGGAACTTTCTTCTTTGGTGCAAAGGTGTTTCTTAAAAAAAAAAAATTGGTTATTTTTCCTTTTTGTATTTGTTTTCTCTTAGAATCATCTTCTTCATTTCTTTTATTTTTCTTATGGGGAAATTTATTAGCAAAATGACCAATACCATCACAATTAAAACAAATCAATGGAAGCTTACCTCTATATTTTTTGGTTCCCTTTTTCATCCTTTTGATGAAGTTGGTTATTTCTTCATCATCTTCTAAGATATCATTGTTGCTACTATCTGACTTTGCCTTTTTCTTATGATTTTTCTTTGTCTTCTTAGATGCTTTGAATGTTGCTTCCTTTGTAACCATATTGTCTTGCTATGTTCTCATCTCGTAAGTTGTGAGTGTCCCATGCAACTCATCCATGGTTAGTATAGCTAGGTACACTCTCTCGTATAGTGCTGAAATATTTGGATCAAATCTCATTGGTAGAGATATCAATACCTTTTTTGAAAATAACATGTTCCTTTATCTCGTCTCCCAAACCCTTGATACTTTTTACTACTTCATCAACTCGTAGAAAGTAGGTTTTTATGTCTTCATCTTCATTTATCTTTAGTTGTTCAAAATTTTCTCTGAAAATTTGAAGTTTAGCTTCCTTGACGTTCTCATCTCCTTCGTATATATTCTTTAGTCTATCCTAGATTTCTTTTGATGAATAACAATGCATAACATTGGTGTATATTGATTTAGTCATACCATTCAGGAGTTCACTTGTATCCCTTGAATTATTTTCTTCAAGTTTCTTTCCATATTTATCTGTTGGAGGAGTGGTTGGTGTTGTGTATCCATCTACTATTGATCTCCAAACATAAAACCCTCATGCATGTATGTGTGTCTTCATTCTTCTGCTCTGGAAGGAATAATATTCTCCATCAAACTATGGTATTCCAATCTTAGAGTAATCCATTATCTCGTTCCAGTTGTTAAACTGTATTTTGAAGGACCTACTATGATACCAATTGTTGGATTACTGAGAGGGGAGGTGAATCAATAATATTTCTTTTTAATCATTTTTAAACCCAACATATATAAGTGTTATTATTCTTATGATCAGTTTACCAATATCATTCAACAAGTACATAATAAATAAACCATGACCAATGAGCAATCATACACATACACAGTACACCAGTATTTTTATGTGGAAACCCAATGTGAAAGAAAACCATGGAATGTTTTTTCTTATGTGTCTTTAAGAAGTACATTCATTGGAAGCACTAACTTCCTTTGTTCTACAACTGCAACTGGAAGGAGGCTCCAATCCCCTAGATTTTCAGGCTACAACCTGAGGCAAGATCCAACTCCCCAATTATCTAGATACAATGAGAAGTATGCTACAACCCCCTTATGTTCTTAAGCTACAACCAAAAGGTGGTTACAACCACCTATCCTTGCCTCATCCAAACTGCCCTGAAGTATAAATGTCAAATGTAGATAACATGTCACTCTCACTGAATCAACTCTATCATTGTAATAACTGTCATTGAAAGCATGTCCCAACATGTACCAAACTTCTTCAAAACTTTATTGCAGATCCACGACCTGTCTATACTACAACACATAGATGTCCATTCCTTTCCTTACTGCAACTCACGGGTATTCGTGCCTCTATTTGTTGCAACTCACGTACTAGCAAAAATCTCTACTAGTATCACATATGATGTCTTTGTCACTCTATCTATGTCCATGTCTCAGTCTATGTCACTATCTGATCACTCTATATCTACTCACAAACTGGTTGATCTGATAGAAATAATACTCATCCAATATCCAAGTAGATATAACACAACCATGTACTAGGTTCATACATATGTCTCATTGAATTCATGTGATATAATAACTTCTTACTTTAACCACACATCAAACCCTTATTGTTATGCAAACCCAGCTTGTACTGATAACACTATGTCTCAACCATAAACCATCAAACATGTACCAATAAAAAATATACCAAAATCATAATCAAATGCTTCTCGCAATGCACTACAATATATGTCAATGAATCAAACTAAGTGCACCAGCAATGTACTTCACTAGTTCTGCCTCAGCAGAACCGTGCAACTAATGATCTCTTTAGGCAAATACCAAAGCTCACAAAACCATACCTCAACCATGTACTAGAAAATGCCTCAAATATATCCCAACAAAGTGTGCCAATAATAAAACCAAAATATACTAGCATTGTACCTCTATATATCTTCCTTATGCAACATATATTATACAACCAATAATATCCCAAAGAAATCTACTAACCCTCATATGAACATACCTAAATCTATCACAAATATTCAATCATTTAACATACCTTTTTATCATATAGCTTGATATGTCATACATGAACACTATCACACTTTCCTGAAGCCACTTCTTAGCTCTGCAACTTGTCATTGATGATAGATCAAATCTTCTTTTTCATCTTTGGCAACAGATACACACTTTGTCTTCAGTAAACTCATGGGTATCCACGCTTTGTCCCTCTATGGCCCACGGATGTCCACTCCCTTACAGTACTGCAATTAGAAGATGTCTTTAGGAAACCCTAGTTCAGTACCCACAGTCTCGACCCTTCGAACCTGCAACTTTGTCGCTGCTTTAGACTTACTACTATAGATTTTTCAATGATACATGCCCATAACATTTCAAAAAAATAGATATTCAGTATGCACAAATTAGGTGATAATGGGAGACCCTTGCTCTCTTATTTATACCCTCCAGGTAGCTTCCTTTAGGGGTTATCTTCTAACTGTTTTACCCACTTTTAACTACTTTATCCACTTGCAACCACTTTACCATAAATACCAAAATCACAACTTCTTGTTGCAACTAATTTATTTTTAATTATTTTCTTATTGCAACAAATTTTCCCATGATTAACTCCTAGTTACAACCACTTTGACTAGTAAACTTATTCTAGGATTTTCTAGAATAATTGACTTATTTGACCTTCTAGGGGCTTCTAGATAACTCATGAGGGTTCTCCAAATTCACTAAGGCATATATCGTCAACTGTGAGGAACTACATGACGTACCACATATCACCGGAAACAACATGACATGTATTATCCATATATAAGAGTCTCTCCTGCAAATTCACTGATCTTCATTACATTATTCCCCATGAAAACATGGGCTACTTATCCAAACCTCTGGGGCTACCGAAATTTTCTACGGGATTGTCTTCAAGGGTTGATATCAATGAAAAACAACCCAGTTAATCAACAAGGATAATACTTTTACCTTGTAGTTGTTCATTGTATCATTCATCTCACTACAATGATTGAGTTTGCACTATCAAATGTGCTTAGGGAAGAGGTTGTGTCTTATGCATTCTGTTGGCTAGGAGTGTATTCTATATTTTGTCTCTATGATAGTCTCTTAACAATTCCTCTTTTAGATTTGTTGAAGAAATAATCCCCTAGGGATACCACAGTACCATCAAAATCAATTATCTGAGAAGAGGAGTAAGAAAAAATAGTTAGTATTGTATTGAGTGGGGTGTCAGGATTTATGGGAGAACCAAATAGTGTTATCCCCCATGTAGTGCTTGGATTGGTGCCTTTGTTTTTATATTCCTCCAATTTCTTCCTTTTGAATTTTTATGCTTTGGTTTCCTCCTCCTTTTTTCTTCTTCTGCAACTTTTCGAGTTGCTTCCTCTTGTTTATTTTTTTCTTCAGCCTTATTCCTTTCCTTCTTTTTTTTTGTGTGCTTCTTCCTCTTGTTGTTGATTTTGCATTCTTATCTATTCCTCTGCCTCCAAATCTTGTTTTATATGTTCTTCTTCTTTCTCTACCCAAGCCTTTTTTTTGGACTCATCTTGCTCTTGATCAGTTGCTAACAATTTTTTACTTTGTTCAATGATGGTTTTTCTTCTCTCTTCTTGTTCATATTGAAATCTCTCCTATTCTTTGTTGTCTTGAATGTTAGCCAATACCTCCACAAAGGAAATTAATCCTTGAAAAATTATATCCAAGGCATTTGGATCGTGTTGAAAAGGGGGTATCATTCCCATAGATATAATATGGTCTACTACCACACCCTTGGGGTCATGATTTCTGGCATCACTTGTACATAGGATAAGATATTTAAGAGTTGCGACCTCCTTCCTTGATCCAGATTATTTTAGGAATGAAATTAAAATAGAGATATTACAATGAAATACTCATAGAAGAAATTTCCAGAAACAGAGAGATACAACCATACATGATTTCTATTAATGAAAGAGATGTACAGAGACTGTAAAAAAATAGAGTGCAAGACTCGCTACAATGGTGGCATCTTTATCTCTGAGAAGAGATTTGACGGCTAAGCTCATTCGGAAGAAGATGATTAAAATGAGGCTCTAAAGACATTTTTATGATAAACATAAATGCCAAAACCCTAGACATCCAAAAACCTAACCCTAGGAGATGAAACACCAAAAGTCATGTGGGTCCCGTTGGGGTAAGTTAGTACATTAACTTCCTGGGGTCGTAAATTTCACATACGATCTTTGTTTTAGGCGTGTGATAGCTCATTGGAAAGGTATTTTCAATAAATACGCATTATGTCGTCCAACTATGACTTTGTCTATATTTTGATTGTGGCAAGCCAAGAAAACACTATTTAGATCCCCAAAACGACCCTGGAATTACAGAAAGATGTACTAACATGAAAAATTACAAAATAATCCAGTTGGAATAGGTGAGTGGCCACCAATATCCACTTGGATGTTGTGTAGGGATTCAGGACATCATTTTAAGTGAAGAACCCACAATTACAAAGAACTTTCCCCATTACAGAGAAACGTGTTGAACTGAAAACTGTCAATATGAGCCAGTTGGAATTTGGAATAGGTGGGTGGCCACCAATATCCACCTGGATCATTTGTTGCATGGGGGGCATTTAATAAATAAATCATTCCCACTTTGATGGAAAATATTGCCATATATTCTTTTAACTTGTAGATAAATATGTAGTAATCACTACTTCAACTGTCTAATATGTTATTTCTTTGACAATCAATATATCAGGGACATATTTGGGAAGTAGATGTGGGGTAGAAGTGAACCCAAATACCTTGATATAGATATAGTGTTTCTCCATGTACCAATATCCTATATCCTTGAGGGCTTCAATGGCTCCCTGTGACAATCTCTATAGTGGTTGATTGAATATGGAAAAGAAAAAAGGTTTCATGAAATGGTCACATATATCATAGAAATGTGTTTTATAGTTTATTTCCCATAATTTAGAACAATATATATGTATAGGGGGTGAATTGAGGTTCCATTCCCAACCAATTGAATGATGTTGGCACAGGGGCAGACCCAGGGTTCAACGCTTAACATCGCACCAACAAAACCCTGACTACCGGCCCTTTCGGCAACACCTACAAAGCATGTGAAGTCTCACCCAAGGTAGAAGAAAGGGGCGTTACAAGACACAAGTGTCTGTAACTAGGTTGGGACACGATTATGTGATAAGAGCACTTCACAGAATATTATGTTAATGCTTAAGAAGTGAACATGCATTAGTTTATTAAACTCATTAACACTGCATAGCATAATCAAAGACATATAAGCGCAGTAACACAAGTGATTATTCACCCTGAGCACTTAACACTTAGCACTGTGAGTTAAGTCTAGCATTCATTTACCCTTTAACATAAGTAAAGTACTTAAGCAACAAAATATATATTCATTACACATCATAATCAAAGCACTAAGAAATTGCATAACATAAATGACACTACACAAAGCAAACCATGAGACACCAGATATACATGGTTCACCCCAGGGTGGGGCTACATCCACAAACCGCTTCGCCTCTTTATTATTCGACAAAATATTACATCTAGTCACTCCTGTGCACTAAACCTCATAGTCAATCTTCACACAAGACATGAGATCTGCACACTAAGAATTAGATCCTCCTTGTTTACCTTCCAAAAGAAGGTCAAATGCACATAGCCAAAGTCTCTTATCATGGCACTTAGCACCTGCTCCAGACTGAACATCACAAGCACTAAGCACAATATACAAAATCACAGTTGAGCACAAAGCCTCGACCACATACATTCCTTCGCACACAGAACTATTGCTTCTACAATACATTCCTCTTTATTTATACTTTACAAAATCTTACAATAAGTGCTAAACATGGGGAAAAACCATGGGTCGACATCCCATAAACCCATTACAAAACCCATAGGACCCCTTACTGGGTCCACATAACCCTCAAAATGGGTGAGATCTATGATCTCAACTCTGCTTGGGCGCTCTTACTTCGACTAATGTGTTGAAGTCCAAAAGTGGGCTAAAACCTCCAAAATTGACCAAAGTTTCCCCAAAACTCAGTCGAGGGCCAACATGCCTCCAACACTCACATGTGACTCGTCCCGAGTCACTCAGGTTCGGAAAATGATGCTTCAAAACCCTCGAGCTTAACTCAAGCTGCCTCGCATGAACCTCTTACTCAGTGAGGTCCTAGACTGTCTGCTCTATAACAGGTCCTTCCAGGCGTTGTTCTACTACTACAACTACTTGATCTAACTGTGAACCCTGGTCATCGATCAACTCAAACACCTTGCAAGCTTAGTCATGCACAGGTTGTAACTTTTGTGTTAGTTCTATCACCTTACCCTGGAGCACAGTGATCTACTATTGTACTATGCATTGCTCTTGGGATCTCTTCATCCTTTCCACTGCTGTGAGCAGCTTCATCCGCACCTGCAATGAAAATGCTTGATGATGTGCCTCCTGTAACTGAGCCTCCAGATTCTTTAACTCTGGATCCTTGACGAGGCATTCATACGTCCAGGCACTTCTGTCACTCAACTGTTTAAATGTCGAGGCGAGGGATTTTATACTTGCTACTATGTTTTTGGTGGACTCCTCCCTCTGGTCATGCACCTCTTGTGGGGTGCTTGACACTATTTGGGCCTCCAGTTCATCTATGCTACCCTGAAACTGTTGGAGGGTCTCTGCAAGCTTTGATACTTGAGCTTCGACATGCTCTTTATCCTCATGTACCAAGCCTGGCATAGAGCAACACGCTTTGCTTACTGCTTCTTTGACCATGTCCTGATCTGTGAGCAACTACTCTTTTTCCTTCTGTAATTGGGCTCTGCCAGATTTATTTTCCTCCTGAAGCTTTTCTTTCTCGCTTTCATAGGCATCTACACTGTCCTGTGTTGCTCATAACTTCACTAGGAATTAATCTTTCTCCTTTTGCAAGGCTTTTGTAGCCTTCTCCTTCTCTTCCTGAGCTCTCTGGAACAGAGCATTTGTTGCATCAACAAGCCTTCTTATCTAGGTTTCTCTTTTAGCAATCATTTATCTATGTTCCGTTTTGTATACCTTCAAACATGCCTCCAATACTTTGACCTTTTCTGGAGGTATTTCTTTAAGGTTAACCTCAAAATCCAAGTTGGGGCTAGCCTATAGTGCTGCGGGGGTGGGAAACTTGATGTTATACTGGGGGAGGGTGATCCAAATCCCTGGTTCACCCTGCAAAGTTGGTTCATCCCCCAAGTCTGCGATCTGTGATGAGGAAGGCACTGCGCAGGCCAAACGAACAACCTACTGCACTTCCTTTAAATCCATCTCAATCCTTTCATATAACTCCACCTGTTTCTCTTTGTATCTCTGCAACATATCTTCAGAGGTGTCCTCCATAGCTCCATGGACCAGACTAATTTCGTCGTCAGTGAGAGTGGCTTCCAACTGTGGATTATTGTCGTGCATTTTCTTCCTTGTTGAAGGTTTCTTCGGAGTAAATTTCTCTTTTGTGGGGTCACTGTCACAACAGGGGGATCTTCAGATGGTGGGGTGCTAGCTCCTACGAATGGTGATGTATCTTTTCCTCCTCCTTTATCTCCTCTTCCTTGTCCTTCTGTTTCGTCTTCTCCTCCTCCTGGTGAGCTAGACCTGCTATCTCCAAAGGTTTCCTTTTCATCCTCTTCGTCACTCTCTATGTCCTAGACTTCAACTTGTTTTTTTCATTTCCTCTACCTCTTCATCCCACTGGACTGTCCCACATGTTAAGCTCATGTAACCATTGGGCTTCCTATAGTATCAATGTCAGATAAATCTGCATTGACGACAGGTATAGGGAATTATTTTGGCCAATCCTTTATAATCTGTTCCATATCTGCATCTGTGAGCTTATAATATGACTGCAATATTTCTTGGTGCTCATCTCTTCATGCGGTGATGTAAATGAAGTGGGGATCAGTGTGAAACTTCACTATGGGTCGATATTGATGTAGGGTACATGGTGTCATACGAGGGAATGCTTCAATGGAGACTTTCAAATGCTAATAATATCCGCGAAACACGACATTAGACTTCCATTGCTTTGTCATGTCATTGGTATACCACAGGGTGGAAAACTGAGTGGCCAGGGGCTCCGTAGGTTCAATCTCTGGGAAAGTATCTCCTTCAAGCATCTACCAAGCCACAAATATAATCAATATGTTCAACCAACTATAGTGAAACTCATATCCTAAGTCCTCGGATTCGCGACAATCTTTTTCTAACTCATTGATGAGGTAGTTCGCCCGGTTCATCTGCAGGCCCTCCACACACTTTCCTGCGAGTTCCACCACGAACCCGATGACTTGTGTGGGGTGATTCTTCCTCATTAGCTTTCCATCTAAGAGTTGACAAGCAAGGTGCACTGTGCCATCCTGTATTGAAGCTACCTTGTAACCTCGCTTCCCCTTTTCTACCTCCCCATAGGCTTCTTTGATGCATTGTGCTAAAGAATGGTCTGAGGTCTTCCCTAGGTAGAACCGATCTGGGTTAGGGCCCTTCAAACTTAAACCTGTGATCTGGTAGATCAACACCAAATCCACAGTGATTCTTCTGTCAATCCATAGTATCCGCCATGATAGCACGACAAAAGGAGTTTAACGTAAGCGTTAACCTCCTAGTGGCGTCCAAAATGCAGAATCTTCATTACGTTTAATATGGTTGACTGCAAAAACTCCTTGATCCATGGCTATGGGATGAGGTGAAGTTTCCTTCCAGTTGTCTTCATTAAGTAACGGTGAGGAGCTAGCGTGGTGTAGTTCTTCTGGTCTCCTAAGTTGAAGTTAATGTGCTTCAACAATGAGATCTTCCCTAACTGACTCCCTACTATGCAAATTACTTTTGGAATGTATGTAGTGAACACGAAGTACTCGGAATCACGAGGGATACTGTCGCGGTTAATAGCGCCAGCTAGAGGCAAAATATACTCAAGAATGATCGGTGAGATATGCTTTGTGTTAGCCAGATCACTACGATGCTTTCTTATTTGTTCAGTTACATGGTTGATGCAGGCGAAACGACGTATGGTCAAAGGGGAAGCATGTAGTCCCCTAGTTGACAACACTTGAATACCTTCAGATACAGGTCTGTTGACCATGATTTTTCTAACAACTTCCATGACAAACTTTTCAAAGTTGTTGGGTTCGCCTGACATTCTATTTTTTAACATACAACAGATAGACAAATAGATAGGTAGGGTATACTTTCAGATAACAATAGGAAGCATAGTTCGATACTTGGACAACTCTCGACTTAGCTCAATCAGTCACGAGTAGCAAGAAGTGGTCCCAGTGCCACAATCGATGAGTTAAATAAGCAGGGCGGCGTGACAGATCTTCCAATGGATAAAAGCTAAAGTTAAATGCTTCCATTAATGTAAAGCAGTCTATAAACCCATAAATGTGTTTCCTAACCGTTCTGGAGAGTCATTCTAATAGTCGGTATGCCTCCAACGATTATATAACTTTGTCATGGAGAAATCCAAATATGCGTGGTCCTGTTGTTCCAGTGAGGTTCAAACCTTGTGAACCTTCCTCCTGCGAGGTTCTGGTCTACGAAGTCTTCCATCTGGTTTCCTTAACTTCTTGTAGCCTTTCCAACTTAGCCTTCTTTTTATTGAGCTTCCTTTCCTTCTTTCCTGTTATCTGAGTCTCTTTAACTATTTATGGAATCCTCTTTCCATTTTTATTCTTATCTTCCCCTAGCGTAGTGGCTTCGCACTCTTGAAGTACCCTCAAAGGTTCTGAAGTTAATATCCCTTTTCTTAACACTTTTTGAGTGGGCACACTTCTCTCTTGGATAGATAGGTCCTTCAAGCCTTCTTGCATTCTTTCAACCTTGATAGCTAATTATTTTGCTTTATGTCCCTCCTTTGTTGTTACTTTGCTCTGTTGCTTCGACTTATCCTTTCGTTCTTCTCTTAGTTGGTCTATTTTCTTGGCTATGAGATCCCTTAATTCTTTCTTTTTCTTTTCTGTGGCTTCTTCCTCTGCTTTCCTTCTGATTTGATCTTTCTCAATCCAATTCTTACCTAACAAAAGTGGGAAAGGGGCGTTGTCCTCAACAAACCTAATGACTTCAAATTCTTCTTCAGTCAATGTTCCATGAACAATAATAGGTACAGTAGTTACTCTTCCACATAAAGTTATCATCTTGCCTTTAAAAAAGCCTATCCTTCCTAAAGAAGGTACCACAGTAGGCTTTCCCAAAACTTCCCAGGTTTCTTTTGTCATAATATTCACTTGTGTTTCTTCATCCAAGACTATACAGTCTATGTCGAAGTCTTTTATTCTTGCACTTATGCGTTGTTTTACTTTCATGATTTCTGGTAAACTGATATCTTTATGAAAATCCATCGTTTCTTCCAATTGTAGTAACATATTCTGAACTTCCTCTGATCTTTTCTCTTTATGATTCTCTAACATACCCTTAGTCTCTTGACTCTTTTCATAATTTTCTTGTCTTATGTCCCTCCCTTCAACTTTAGCAATAATCCTTGGACAATCCCCAACCTTATGACCAACAACCTTACAACAAAGACAAATAGGGCCTACCTCAAGGCATTCCTTAGCAATATGTCCTGACCTTCTGCAATTATAACACAAATTCAATCCTCTTTTTCTCTTAAATGTTGCCCAATCTTTTTTTTACTGTGCACTTCCCCTAGGATCATAGTGATGGACCTGCAATCTGCAAAAATTCTTTCTAGGTTCCTGCATCCACTTATCAGTCCAAAAAATCTTTCTATGCATAGGAATAACATATCTTTCTTCATTTCCATTAGATTTACTGAAATCAACTCTTTCTTTCAACTACACCCTAGCCTTCAGACTAGGACAAATCTATTAAACATACTTAAATTCATGCTATCAAAACAAAAAATTTCACTTATCTTTCTCTTACCAAAGCACAAAGCTTGCCTCGTTTAGAATCTTACCTCTTGTCTTCATAACAACTTACTTTATTGGCACAAAGCTTCACAAGTCAAGTAGAGTACTGCGCACTTTAGAAACAGACCTATGTACAAAGCTTTTCTTTTTCTTTACTTCAGTTCCCAGCAATCATAGTTTTAGGTCCCGACAACAGAACCATGTATTGGCACAAGGGCAGACCCGGGGTTCAATGCTTAACAACGCACCAACAAAACCACATCTACCTGCCCTTTCGACAACACCTACGAAGAAGGTGAAGTCTCACCTGAGGTAGAAGCAAGGGGGGTTACAGTACGGAGGTGTCTGTAACTAGGCTGGGACACGATTATGTGAGAAGAGCACTTCGCAGAATATTTTGTTAACGCTTAGGAAGTGAACACACATTAGTTTATTAACCTCATTAACACCACAGAGCATAATAAAAGATAAATAAGCATAGTAACAACAAGTGATTATGCACCCTGAGCACCTATCACTTAGCACTGTGAGTTAAGTCTAGCATTCATTTACCCTTTAACATAAGTAAAGTACTTAAGCAACAAAATATATATTCATTACACATAATAATCAAAGCACTAAGCAAATGCATAATATAAATGACACTACACAAAGCAAACCATGAGACACCAGATATACGTGGCTCACCCCAGGGTGGGGCTACATCCACAAACCGCTTCGCCTCTTTATTATTTTCCAAAATATTACATCCATTCACTCCTGTGCATTAAGCCACAAAGTCAAGCTTCACACAAGACATGGGATCTGCGCACTAAGCACTAGATCCTCCTTCTTTACCTTCCAAAAATAGGTCATAGATCACCCGACATTCTATTTTTTAACAAACAACGGATAGACAAACAGACAGGCGGGGTATACTTTCAGATAACGATAGGAAGCATAGTTCGATACTTGGACAGCTCTTGACTTAGCTCAATCAGTCACGAGTAGCAAGAAGTGGTCCCAGCGCCACGATCGACGAGTTAAATAAGCGGGCGGCGTGACAGATATTCCAATGGACATAAACTAGAGTTAAATGCTTCCATTAATGTAAAGAAATCTATAAACCCATAAATGTGTTTCCTAACCGTTCTAAAGAGTCATTCTAACAGTCGGTGTGCCTCCAACGATTATATAACTTTGTCATCGTGAAGTCCAAATATGCACAGACATGTTGTTCCAGCGAGGTTCAAACCCTGTGAACTTGCCTACTGCGAGGTTCCGGTCTGTGAAGTCTTCCATCTGGTTTCATTAACTTCTTGTAGCCTTTCCAACTTAGCCTTGTTTTTATTGAGCTTCCTTTCCTTCTTTCCTGCTATCTGAGTCTCTTTAACTATTTCTGGAATCCTCTTTCCATTTTTATTCTTATCTTCCCCTAGCATAGTGGTTTCGCACTCTTAAGGTACCCTCAAAAGTTCTGAAGTTAATATCCCTTTTCTTAAGACTTCCTGAGTGGGCACACTTCTCTCTTGGATAGATAGGTCCTTCAAGCCTTCTTGCATTATTTCAACCTTGATAGCTAGTTATTTTGCTTTATGTCCCTCCTTTGTTGTTACTTTGCTCTGTTGCTTCGACTTATCCTCTCGTTCTTCTCTTAGTTGGTCTATTTTCTTGGCTATGAGATCCCTTAATTCTTGCTTTTTCTTTTCTGTATCTTCTTCCTCTTCTTTCCTTCTGATTTGATCTTTCTCAATGCAATTCTTACCTAACAAAAGTGGGAAAGGGGCATTGTCCTCAACAAACCTAATGACTTCAAATTCTTCTTTAGTCGATGTTCCATGAACAATAATAGGTACAGTAGTTACTCTTCCACATAAAGTTATCATCTTGCCTTTAAACAATCCTATCCTTCCTAAAGAAGGTACCACAATAGGCTTTCCTAAAACTTGAAGGTTTCTTCTGTCATAATATTCAATTGTGTTTCTTCATCCAAGACTATACAGTCTATGTCGAAGTCTTTTATTCTTTCACTTATGCGTTGTTTTACTTTCATGATTTCTAGCAAACTGACATCTTTATGAAAATCCATCGTTTCTTCCAACTGTAGTAACATATTCTGAACTTCCTCTGATCTTTTCTCTTTATGAATTTCTAACATACCCTTAGTCTCTTGACTCTTTTCATAATTTTCTTGTCTTATGTCCCTCTCTTCAAATTTAGCAATAATCCTTGGACAATCCCCAACCTTATGACCAACAACCTTACAAAAAATACAAATAGGGCCTACCTCAAGGCATTCCTTAGCAATATGTCCCGACCTTCTGCAATTATAACACAAATGCAATCCTCTTTTTCTCTTAAATGTTGCCCAATCTTTTTTGTACTGTGCACTTCCCCTAGGATCATAATGATGGACCTGCAATCTGTAAAAATTCTTTCTAGGTTCCTACATCCACTTATCAATCCAAAAACTCTTTCTATGCATAGGAATAACATATCTTTCTTCATTTCCATTAAAATTACTCAAATCAACTCTTTCTTTCAACTGCGCCCTAGCCTTCAGAATAGGACAAAATCTATTAAACATACTTACATTCATGCTTTCAAAACAAAAAATTTCACTTATCTTTCTCTTACCAAAGCACAAAGCTTGCCTCTTTTAGAATCTTACCTCTTGTCTTCATAACAACTTACTTTCTTGGCACAAAGCTTCACAAGTCAGGTAGAGTACTGTGCACTTTAGAAACAGACCTATGTACAGAGCTTTTCTTTTTCTTTACTTCAGTTCCCAACAATCATAGTTTCAGGTCCCGACAACAGAACCATTTATTGGCACAAGGGCAGACCCAAGGTTCAATGCTTAACAACGCACCAACAAAACCACATCTACCTGCCCTTTCGACAACACCTGCAAAAAAGGTGAAGTCTCACCTGAGGTAGAAGCAGGGGGGGTTATAGTATGGAGGTGTCTGTAACTAGGTTGGGACACGATTATGTGAGAAGAGCACTTCGTAGAATATTTTGTTAACGCTTAGGAAGTGAACATGCATTAGTTTATTAACCTCATTAACACCACATAGCATAATAAAAGATAGATAAGAATAGTAACAACAAGTGATTATGCACCCTGAGCACTTATCACTTAGCACTGTGAGTTAAGTCTAGCATTCATTTACCCTTTAACATAAGTAAAGTACTTAAGCAACAAAATATATATTCATTACACATAATAATCAACGCACTAAGCAAATGCATAACATAAATGACACTACACAAAGCAAACCATGAGACACCAGATATACGTGGCTCACCCCAGGGTGGGGCTACGTCCACAAACCGCTTCGCCTCTTTATTATTTTCCAAAATATTACATCCATTCACTCCTATGCATTAAGCCACAGAGTCAAGCTTCACACAAGACATGAGATCTGCGCACTAAGCACTAGATCCTCCTTCTTTACCTTCCAAAAATTGGTCAAATGCACAGAGCCAAAATCTCTTATCATGACACTTAGCACCTGCTCCACACTGAACATCACAAGCACTAAGCACAGTCTACAAAATCATAGTCGAGCACAAACCCTCGATCACATACATTCCTTCAGACACAGAACTATTGCTTCAACAATACATTCCTCTTTATTTATACTTTACAAAATCTTACAATAAGGCCTAAACATGGGGAAAACCCATGGGCCGACATCCCATAAACCCGTTACAAAACCCATAGGACCCCTTATTGGGTCCACATAACCCTCAAAATAGGTGAGATCCACGATCTTCGCTCTGCTTGGGTGCTCCTACTTCAACCAATGTGTCGAAGTCCAAAAGTGGGCCAAAACCTCCAAAATTGACCAAAGTTTCCCCAAAACTTAGTCGAGGACCAACAAAGGAAAATAATTTTTTGAACAAATAACATTAGTTAAATATGTAGACATGTAAAAACCTAGTTTTTTTTCTCATTGATGCATCTTTGATTGTTGTGAAAATGTTGGTAGATAGGATCTAGGCCTAATTGAATACATGCTTAGGCTCAAGTACATAGTGAGCTATTGGTGTCCACTCCAGCTTAAAATGGGTGCATCCTTCTTCTCCATACAACTTGAAAATTAGTGTTTCCAGCAGTTGGTATGGTTCTTTGAAATACTCGATTGGATATAGTCTACTATCCTTTAATAAAAAGGCTTGTATTCATCCCACCAATCTCTTATTAGGTTGACCATGTTGGAGTTTTCCTTCTTGAAGGTATCCAAAAATTGTTTGTTTAAGTATACTTTGGGCCTCTACAATTGGTATATTTTATGGATGCCATCTGGTTGTAATGAGGCAATAGGGGTTTCTACCTCACTCACTCAATATGGTAGACATCTTTGAATATATATGTGAGTAAACCCATCTTACTACATTGTTATATGGTAAGATATTTTTTCTATGGCTATGGCATGTAGCCCACTCTTCTTAATATTCTAGTATATCGTGAGCTCTTCTTCATATTTTGGAAAATATTCATGAACGAAAATTCTATATAGTTCCTTTTAGGTGGGGCAGCCTTTAAGCCCATTGAAGTGATTAGTGTCTGACAAGAGTAAGGTATCTTGGCTCTTTCCTTGGGCAACAATATTCTGAGTAGGAGATTCCCCACTTCACACTCGAGCTTTCTACATCTTGGTTGTTGAAAATATGTAAAAATTCAAAGCACAATAAGGGTTTCATAATAATAATTGAAATTTACAGTAAATTAATAGAGTATCAGAAATATTGGGAAATTCCCTCGTCTACTTACCTGTACGCTTGGCAATTAAAAAAATGAATTTTCAATAATTTAGGAGATTACTCGCAAGCATCTGCTTCACTCTTCACTTTGAAAAGTAGCTATTTCTATGTGTGAATTAACCCTATTAGTAATTGTTTACCAAGCTTCTGCTCTGCAATTAATGTGTTTAGATTTGAAGCTCATAGCAAGCAGAAAAAGTACAGATCTATCAATGCCACTGGTAAAATTCTTTCGTGAAGAATACCTTTGGAAGAATGCGTTCAAAAGAATGTTTTTTGGGAAGAATGATTTTGGTAAGATAAGCTTGCAGGGACATATATTTTTGGGAATGCTCTCTTTCAAAAAACCTTTTCGGAAGAATCCTTTCGGGAAGATTGACTTTCGGTAGAATATTTTTAGAAGATTGCCTTCGAAAAAATGCTTTTTGGGAAGACTCGTCTTCTGGATATTTCCTTTGCGAAGACATTTGCGGGAAGATTCATTTGTGAAGGTTTTCTTTCGGAAGGATGGAGAGTAGCTACTCAATGGAAAACCTGATTGATATTCCCCAAAATAATATTCAAAGGGAACTACATTGGGAAGAGCACTAAAACGTGCTTAACGTGGAATATGATTGAATAAATTTTAATAACATTTTATCAAATAATATGACGTGAAAAATTAAATTAGGAAAATCTATATTGTATAAATACTCGCAGGAATAATAATAATAATATATTTTTAAGGTCGGTCAAGTTAGCACATCAAATTTGGTGTATGAGACCCCTTTGTTTGTGGGATAAGGGACCCCCCTTCGCTTAGCAATTTGACTGGTAAAGTCTACGAAGATATACATATCCTACCCCCTTCTGAATTTGAACCTGTGACCTCTTAAGAAAAAACACATGTAACTCTTAGAGAAGAAATTTTCAGAAAGTACCTTGGTAACTTGAATTTCCAATGGAGTGAGTCTGAAAAGAAAAGTACGATAAGCTCATGGGTTTCAACTTTTGGGAAAACCGCGAAGTAGTGCCAAATGGACTTTCCAATAGGATGAATACGAAAGGGTAAGACTGGTAGGCTTGTGTACTTCGGATTTTGGAAAAACATTTGAGCATGGTGAAATATCTTTCCAATGGAAAGAAACCGAATGAAAAGAGTTTGATAGGCTTGTGGCTTCAAATTTCGGGAAAATCATTAAAAGGTGTTAATTAATATTCTGATGGGAAGAGTTCACGAGTGTGAATCCTATAGCTTTGCTGCTTCAGAATTTGGAAAATACAATGAACATTGTAGATTATCATGTGCGAGTTTGATTTGAAAGGAAGTCGATATCAAATAAATTCAAAGTAAACCAAGGATGAGAAGGGGATAAATAAACCAATAATACTTCAAGAAATAAAATATCAAGAAACTTATCAGCAGTAAGAGGAGATCGAGTATGAATGAGTTTCCATCCTCTAAAAATGTTACAAGACTACTCAGACCTGAGGAACTATTTTTTCCCTTGTTAATTCATGTAGAAATTTAGTAGGGGGGCATTTAATTTTTTTGAAATGGGAAAACTTAATGGGAGTTGTTGTAGGTACAACATGCCTACTCTCATATTTTTTTGATGATGTTTTACTTTTGTTGTGTGTTTTAGTGTAATTTTACTTAATCAAATATCTACCAGTTTATGTTAAAAAATATATTAAACTTGAAGTTTTTAACCCAATTGGTAGTGTTATTGTACCCAAATTTCAAAATAACTAACAGAATTAATGAAATTAACAAAAAATATATGATAGAGGCAAAGCTCAAATAATAAAAAATAACAACAAAAACATAAATCCAATTTAATGGAGGAAAACTTCTCCAATAAATATTCTTAATTGTATTTTTGACCTCCAGAACTTTGACCTCAAGAACTTTGATCTCAGGAGATATGACCTTTGGAAATTTGACCTCGGGAACTATGATCTTGGGAACTTTGACCTCAAGAAATTTGACCTCATGAACTTTGACCTCGGGAACTATGACCTCATGAACTATGACCTCAAGAAATTTGACCTCAGGAAATTTGACCTAGGGAACTATGACCTCAAGAAATTTGACCTCTGGAAATTTGACCTCAGGAACTATGACCTGAGGAACTTTGACCTCAAGAAATATGACCTCAAGAACTTTGACCTTCACGACTATGATGTCAAGAACTTTGACCTCAGGAAATTTAACCTCGGGAACTATAACCTCTAGAATTATGACCTCGAGAAGTTTCACCTCATGAACTATGACCTCTAGAACTTTGACCTCATGAACTTTGAATTAAGGAACTTTGACCTTAAGAACTATGACTTGAGGAAATTTGGCCTCAAGAACAATGACTTTGGGAACTTTTACCTCAAGAAATATGACCTTAGTAACTTTGAGACATTAGAAAATGAGAAAGAAAAAATCATAAATTATTGATAGCATTCATCATAGTTAAAAATATAGTTAAATAGTGCATGTCTCTCCACATAATTCAAATAATATTTTATAAAATTAAAACAGTTGTCCTATATGGAATTGCGTTTATGTTATAAGACAAAAACATAGTTTTGCAAAAAATTATCTAAATGTTCGCATTTTTACATTGTATCCAATCCCCTGGTGCTTTTGAAAACCACAAATAAACTAATGTATAATTAGTAATGTTTTGACTATGTAACATAATTTAAAAAATCAAACCAATAATATTGTATTTGCTTCACAATCAAAATACATAAAGACACCCATATAAGCATGAGGAGACATGTTCACCTTAAGAATGCAAGGACTACTTCATGAAAGGAGAGGACTAGAAAATACATGAACAATACTCAAATGAAGGTTGCAAATTAATTGAATGGGAAAGAGCTGCAAAACAAAACTTGAAAGCATATACTAATCAAACACTATCCCTACTTAATATTACATAAATGAGAGCTGAAATAAAGTGTTGTAATCAAAGACCAACCCTACTTAATCTTACATAAATGAGAGCTAAAATGAAGTTATGAAACCCAAGAAAACCTAACTAAGTTGTCGTATTGCATTGCAGAAATAAACCCATTGCAAAACAAAATTGAACCTACTGAAAATAGAGTATACCACAATTAACATATCGCAAAGTTGAATCAAAGAATTAGAAAATAGAGCAAATCCTTCTTGAAGTAACCTGCTACAAAGATGAATTAAATCGAGTTAACAAATCATCCTTATCAAATGCATAATACCATGAAGTTACTTGAAATAACATGAGTGAATTTGCGATGGGAAATAAAGACTACTTGTAGAAAGTGATGCGTAACGAAAAATGGAAACAAAATTAACTAAACATAGTTGAATGGAAAGGAAGGAAACAACAATATAGAGGTTCCTTGTCCATCCTTAAGTGGGACCTACTTAAGGCTTATACAAGGAACCTAAAAGACTACCAAAGAGTAATACATAACAATAATACATTCTCAAAGAGTTCAAATTCTTCAGTGCTAGAAGAGTTTCTAATTCTCAAAATTAACTACAACTTTCTAGGGATAGCCCCTAGCTCATATTTATGAAAAAGGATTACATCAATCAATGCTTCAATTAATAGACTTGATTGRAGGGTTCATGTCTTCAGGTTCCCTATAATCAAGGACCTATGTTGTAGGGATCAAATCCCTTTTTAGATTTCTCTCTCTCTGATCCAAAAATGAAGGTATTACTGATAAATTGCAAGTTAGTTTAATGTACTTTTTGCATCGGATCGTTAAGAATGCGAAATACATAAACTTATTATCTTGTTTGCAAAATATCAAAGTTGACTTGATGCTTATTGATGAATAAAGAGTTCAGCCATTAATATCCATGCTGCAAATTAAGAGAATAGGACATCAAAACAGAAAGAGAAACAGAGACAAGAGGTTGATAACGGAGTTCACCAATCGTTGGCTACGTCTCTGGGCCCGCTTCCAAGTGGAAGACCTCTTTATTGCTCTTTAAAATGCTCAAAGTTCTTTTACAATTGCTCTTTTTTGTTACATAACATGCTTCAGATCTGCTGTGCAAGACCTCCTTGCTTAGATTCAAGCATGATCCATCAAATTCCTCTCAAAAACATGGCAAAAATGCCCCTCAAAACATGAGAAAAGGACAAAATTTACAAACTGCCCCTTCAAAACCCTGCATCAAAAAGTTGTCCTCCCAGCTTCAAAAAGACTGGTTTATATAGTTTTTAAGGATCAGATGAGGAATCCCAACTTTCCTTAAGATCTGGCCTCTTTTTGGAATCAAATCCCCCTTCAAATGGCCTCGAAATCCTCAAAAAACCAATTTTTGGGCATAATATCAATCAAAAATCAATTATGTAAAGTTAAAAACCCACTTTTATATAAAAATACACTGAGTAGCCCCCTTGGCTATACGCTCACCCCCTTTTAACAGGTCATATTAAATTCATATGGCCAAGCGCTAGCCCAAAGGGCTAAGCACTGGCCCTTTAGTTGCGCTAGCTCTTGGTTATGGGGTGCGTTTTACATGGGACCTGTGGCTAAGGATAGAACCTTCGCGCACACATTGTGGGGTGCCCAACCCTATGGTTTTGGTCGTATGTAGGTGGATAGACAATGGGCTATGGATTTAGCCCTAGCCCCCTCCCTTTTACGCCATACCAAACATTTGAAATTTAAATAAATAAAAACTTGTTTTATATAACAAGCAACATATGTGGGCGCAATGGTGTTGGGTCATTTCTCAAGGTGCTTGGACTATGGTGGGTGGTCGTGGGTTCAAAAACCATGGACCCCCAAACTGATTTTTGGAACTTGCCATATGAATTGTTGACTGGGTGCCACATGGCAGCCCACGTCTAGGCCACGTGGCACTTCTTCATTTGCCAGCAAAGTGCCACATGTCAACCTCTTAGTGGATCTTCCCTGTGCCCAGTCAGACTGTTGTTGTGCTGCCACATGTCACTGCCACATCAACATCATTAATTTTTCTTTGGTGATGTCATGTTGACGTCAAGATTGACGTTTTGCCAGTCCTTTGACTTTTTAGCTATTTGATAAAATGGTCAGAGTGCAATAACTCTCGCATACAAAGCATGTTTGAGAAAGTAAATATAATGTCGGAATCAATGCGATGAGACGATCGCAATGGAATTGGTTTCATTCAATTATAATAACTTTGATTTTTGAGCATTTTCTGAGCCTGGGGAGCCTCCTGGATCATTCCTCCCCACTTTGGAAGCTTTTGGACCACCAAAAGTCTGCTTTTACTCAGGCAAGAAGTGAGGGTACTTCCTCCCCACTTGTCCAGTATCATCCATCCTTTCTTCTTGGACAATAATCACCTAACCAATCACAACAAACATGAAAACTGAGATAGCATTGTTTATCAAAGAAATCATCCCATCAATCGCACAATCATCAACATTCTTTGTCTCATTTTGCAGCCATACACCACTGAATAGCAACAAACTAAACAACAATACTGAGTATGCGAATGAAAATGACAAAACATGCTTCCCCTTCTGCACAGGAACAGTAACCAAAGTATGCAGTTGAACCTCATGTTGTACCCCTGGTGACACTTCATGACTCTTAGCAACATATGGAATCATCTTATGTTTAGCATTACTAATTTCATTTTTTGTTACAGACATAAGTGTTAAGATTTTGCTTGCATTTACCATTCTTTTTAACTGTCCTGTAGCTGCAAAAGATCTGTCAGTTTTCATGCAATGAGCACGAACAATGTACTCTTTCCCATCTTTCTTGAAGCAATATTTATTTTCCTCCCTGTAGAATATAGCTTTCCTATCATAAAGGTATGGGCTTCCCAGTACAATTCCACATATGTCCAGTGGCACTATATTAAGATCTACTTCATCAACATAATTAGAAGTGATTGCAAACTTGATTTTACATTGCTTGGTTACTTGAAAATTATTATCACCACATATCCATCCCAATGGATATGGTTTTGGATGTGACTTAGTTTCAAGTCCCAAGTTATTTACAACATCTTTTGATCCGGATTTATGTAGGAACACAATGAAATATAGAAATACACATAAACACAGAGATGCAGCGGAAATAAGACTTCATTTCATTAATAACAAATGACTGAAATACGCTTACAGACGGAATGGAAATAAACTAGCTAGGGCGTTGGTAGCTTATCTCTGAGAAGAGATGTGGCCGCTACTCGCATCTGTGAGAAGATGATTACAATGAGGCTCTGAAGGCCCTTTTACAATAAGCGGGAATGCCAAAAGTCCTAGACATCCAAAAACCTAACCCTAGGAGATGAATCGCTAAAAGTCATGTGGGCCCCGTTTGGGTAAGTTGGTGCATCAACTTCCCGGGGTCGTAACTTTTGCATACGATCTCCGTTTTAGGCGTATGATAGCTTGTTGGAAGTATCTATTCGAGGCCTACAACGCTCGAGACAAAATGCCATCATTAGATGCTATTTTGCAATAGCAACATACCCAAAAAAACATCGTTTAGGGCCTCAAAATGGCCCCGGAAGTTCAGGGCCCGAAAAAAACTGCAAAAAATAGTAAATTGTGCGAAAACTGGAAAACTGAAAGAAGCAATGGTGGGGGTCCAAGTGGAATAGGTGGGTGACCACCAATATCCACCTGGATCATTCCTCCCCCCTTAGGAAGCAATGGTCTCCATTGCGTTGAGTTCATCCATGAGATGAGGAAACTTCTGCTGAACTTGGTCCCTGCTGAGCCATTTGCCTTGGTGAAGGAGTTGGCCTGCTTTGACAACTCGATATAGAGGTATCCTTTGTTTTCGGGTGTGCTTGATCTGTGTATCCATGATCTGATTAGTTTTGGCTTGTTTCATGCAGTCAAGATTTAACTATGTTGGTGTGAGTTGTTCTGCCATGTTGGATGTGTCTAGTAGAGGTGGAAAGTAGGGCCGAAGGCGGTCCACATTGAACACTGGGTGCAGACCAAGGAATGGTGGAATGCTGAGCTCAAAGGCATTTTCCCCTACAGCCTTGGTGAGGGTGTACGACCCATATCGAAGTGGATGAAGCTTGCGGTGGGGTCCAGCGAGGCGCTCCTTTTGCAAATGTAGCCACACTTTGTCACCCACTTGGAAGTTGTGTGGCACCCGATGTTGATCATGTCGTTGATTGTACTTAGCATTGGCTCTGTCCAAGATGTCATGAACCTGTTGGCGGATGTGTTGAATGTGCTCAATGAAGTTGTTTTCCTTATCCGCCTCAGACTGGACATGAGCTGAATCTTTCTGAGTAGCCACAAATGGCATGGCTATGTCAATGGGACATAGTGGTTGGAATCCCAAGCCCACTTGAAAGGGGCTGTGGCTAGTTGAGCTATGGAGAGACCGGTTGTAGCTGTGTTGTACATAGAGGAGGCTCTCATCCCATGTGCATGGATTCTTTGAATTGTACATGCGCAGAATGTGTACGATCATCCGGTTGACGACCTCTGTCTGGCCATCAGTTTGTGGATGGAAAGATGTGGACTTGGTGAGCTTGGTGTCCAACATTGACCAGAGTCTGGACCAAAATGTACTGAGGAACCTACTGTCCCGATCTGAGATGATAAACTGTGGGATCCCAAAGTGTGCCCACACTCATTCAAAGAAGAGTTTAGTAGTGGCTTCTGCTGTGATATTCTTCTTGCATGCCATCATAATGGACATCTTCGAGAATCGGTCGACGACCACAAAAACATAGTCATTGCCATGCTTAGTAGAAGGAAGGCCCGACATGTAATCCATAGAGATGGATTCCCAAG
>ML779050.1:556659-568188 GCA_009831015.1 Picea engelmannii
ATCTTTGATACCCAACTTTGTGCATAGGGTATGAAACATATTCGTCATCTCATGCACATCTTGGTCCCTTTGCTGCCGCAACGTAGTCCATTGTATGTATTTGTCCTCATAGCTCCCCATGGGATAATATTGTTCCTTGATGGCTTCTTGGAAAGAATTCCAAGTGGGTGTGGTCGAGAACAAAGAGGGTTCTCCCTCGCCCTCTTGCTCTGAGTAGGTTTCCCACCAGTCCTTGAGATGGGGGGCGGCTTTGAGGAGTGCGAAAATAATCTTTTCTCGGTCGGAAAAGTCATGAACCGAGAAATATCCTTCTAATAGATTCAACCATCTATCTATGGCATATGCATCTATTTGGCCGTCAAATATGGGAATGTCAAAGTTTACTTGTACCTTAAAAGGAGTGGCTTCTGGATGTCGATGCACCGCCAGTCAGAATCCGTTGAAGAATCTGGGCAAAGTTGTCCATCATCGCATTCCTTTGTTTCTCGAGGGCCTCCTCGAGCAACATTTTGATAGGATCTCCTACTCCCTCGTATTTCTTTTCTTCCCCCATGGGCGGTCGTCAGGGTTTGTGAGGCTGATCTTGCAAAGGTTCAACCAGATCGAGCCCCAACTCCTTATACCCCGATCTCGTTGGGGACATGCAAAGAAGGATCGAGAATGAGCAGACTGCTCTGATACCACTAATCCGGATTTATGTAGAAACACAATGAAATACATAAATACACATAAACACAAAGATGCAGCGGAAATAAGACTTCATTTCATTAATAACAAATGACTGAAATATGCTTACAGATAGAATGGAAATAAACTAGCTAGGGCGTTGGTAGCTTATCTCTGAGAAGAGATGTGGCCGCTACTCGCATCCATGAGAAGATGATTACAATGAGGCTCTGAAGGCCCTTTTACAATAAATGAGAATGAAAAAAGTCCTAGACATCCAAAAACCTAACCCTAGGAGATGAAGCACCAAAAGTCATGTGGGCCCCGTTTGGGTAAGTTGGTGCATCAACTTCCCGGGGTTGTAACTTTTGCATACGATCTTCGTTTTAGGAGTATGATAGCTCGTTGGAAAGATATATTCGAGGCCTACAACACTCAACACAAAATATCATCATTATATGGTAATTTGTGACAACAACATACCCAAAAAAACATCGTTTAGGGCCTCAAAATGGCCCCGGAAGTTCAGGACTTGAAAAAAACTGCTAAAAATAGTAAATTGTGCGAAAACTGAAAAACTGAAAGAAGCAATGGTAGGGGTCCAAGTGGAATAGGTGGGTGGCCACCAATATCCACCTGGATCATCTTCACTTATTAGATTGGCCTGTAATCCACTGTCTACAAGGGTATCAACTTTAACATTATGTGTTATAACCCTTATGTGGAAAAGTTCATTCATTTTACAGTCATCATTTACATCAACTGATCTATAAGAGCTAGAACCTGCAACATAATTTATACCTCGGATTCCCATAGCTACAGCCTGTGTCTCATCATCGAAATCTGATCCAAGATCCACTTGAACTATCGCAGTTGTGGTATTCTTCCTTCCATGGTTGGCATACTTCTTTGGCTTCATATCATGATGTAATATCCAACAACGATCTTCATCATGGCCTACTTTCTTGCAATGCTTGCAAGTAGGCTTCTCCTTTCTTTTTGTGGCTGTCTTCTTCTCTTTCCTTTTCCCTGCATCATTTCTTTGCCAAGTATCTGTAGAAACACTACCACCAACATTCCCTTTACTGGATTCAATGCAAATGGCACTTCATCAAAGTTAGAAGGATTTATATTGTACCTTTTGATTTCCTTAAACATTGCCAATTCATCATTTCTTGTTGCATGTAAGCTAAAGGGCAAAATTGTTGTTTTAATGCAATAACAAAATCATTCCAGGAAGAAATTGTTTTACCACTTTTCTTAAGATCATCTCTAGTTCTTCTTTCCCACCATATGAGAGTTGTGCCTCCCATTTTGAGACTTTCTAGTTGGATCTTAGTTTTGTCATCAACAATCTTTTGTATCCTGCAATAGACTTCTAATTGTCTCACCCAATTATCTAGCTTTTTTGCATCTTATTCACCATCATAAGTGGGTAATTGAAACTTTACATCTAACTTTAATAACGACATATCAGAAGAATGATGAGTTTTTTTCTTATCCTTTAAGGAATGTACACTTGCTTCATTATTAGATGACAAGGATGAAGGAGAAGAAGGTTATGAAGGTCCACCACCTCCAACTCCTCCTTCTTCTCTTACCGAAGATTCACCTTCTTCAACTTTTGGATTTCTTTACAATCCTCTTTCCTGATAAAGCTCCTCTACCATGGCTTTCATCAATTTAAAGGCCTCGAAAAAATCATCTTCAGATTTGTAGGGACCCAATTTTCTTGGCGAAGACATCTCTTGCTTATGCAGTCTCCTTTGAATATTTGTGTCAAGAGCCTCAAGTTGGCCTTCTCCTCGCTTGAGTTTTTCTCTGGTGAGCATCCAATGCTTGAAATTCCTGTCAAAACTTCAAAACCAAAGCTTTGATACCATAAACTTGATCCAAAAATGAAGGTATTACTGATAAATTGCAAGTTAGTTTAATGTACTTTTTGCATCGGATCGTTAATAATGAGAAATACATAAACTTATTATCTTGTTTGCGGAATATCAAATGTGAATTTTACTTGATGCTTATTGATGAATAAAGAGATCAACCATTAATATCCATGCTTCAAATTAAGAGAATAGGACATCAAAATAGAAAGAGAAATAGAGACAAGAGGTTGATAACGGAGTTCACCAATCGTTGGCTACATCTATGGGCCCACTTCCAAGTGGAGGACCTCTTTATTGCTCTTTAAAATGCTCAAAGTTCTCTTACAATTGCTCTTTGATGTTACATAACATGCTTAATATCTGTTGTGCAAGAACTCCTTGATCAGATTCAAGCATGCTCCATCAAATTCCTCTCAAAAACATGACAAAAATGCCCCTCAAAACATGAGAAAAGGCCAAAATTTACAAACTGCCTCTTCAAGAACCTGCATCAAAAAGTTGTCCTCCCAGATTCAAAAACCCTGGTTTATATAGTTTTTAAGGCTTAGATGAGTAATACCAACTTCCCTCAAGATCTGGCCTCTTTTTTGAATCAAATCCCCCTTCAAATGGCCGCAAAATCCTAAAAAAACCAATTTTTGGGCATAATATCAGTCAAAAATCAATTCTGTAAAGTTAAAAATCCACTTTTATATAAAAATAATCATAGTATCCCCCTTGTCTATGCGCGCACCTCCTTGGCTATGCACGCTCCCCCTACGGAGTTGGTTCATCCCCCAAGTCTATGATCTGTGATGAGGAAGGCACTGCGCAGACCAAGCAAACAACCTGTTGCACTTCCTTCAACTCCCTCTTAATCCTTTCATATAACTCCACCTGTTTCTCTTCGTATCTCTGCAGCATGTCTTCATAGGTGTCCTCCATAGCTCCGTGGACCATACTAATGTCATCGTCAGTGAGAGTGGCTTCCAAATGTCGATTATTGTCGTGCATTTTCTTCCTTGTTGAAGGTTTCTTCGGAGTAACTTTCCAATTTTGTGGGGTCACTGTCACAACATGGGGATCTTCAGATGGTAGGGTGCTAGCTCCTACGAATGGTGATGTAGATTTTCCTCCTCCTTTCTCTTCTTGTCCTTTATCTCCTCTACCCTGTCCTTCTGTTTTGTCTTCTCCTCCTCCTGGTGAGCTAGACCTGCTATCTCCAGAGGTTTCCTCTTCGTCCTCTTCGACACTCTTTATGTCCTGGACTTCAACTTGTTTTTTGCATTTCCTATGGTTCTTTATCCCACTAGATTGTCCCACGTGTTCAACTCACATAACCATTGGGCTTCCTATAGTATCAATGTCTGATAACTTTGCATCGACGACAGGTACAAGAAATGATTTTGGCCAATACTTTATAATCTGTTCCATATCTGCATCTGTGAGCTTATAATATGACTGCAATATTTCTTGGTTCTCATCTCTTCATGCGGTGATGTAAATGAAGTGGGGATCAGCGCGAAACTTCACTATGGGACGATATTGATGTAGGGTATGCAGTGTCATACGAGGGAATGCTTCAATGGAGACTTTCAACTGCTGATAATATCTGTGAAACACGACATTAGACTGCCATTGCTTCATCATTTCATTGGGAAAACTGAGCGGCCAGGGGCTCTGTAGGTTCAATCTCTGGGAAAGTGGCTCCTTCAGGCATCTGCCAAGCCACAAATGTAATCAAGATTATCAACCAACTGTAGTGAAACTCATATCCTAAGTCCTCGGATTTGCGACAATATTTTTCTAACTCGTTGATGAGGTAGTTCGCCCGGTTCATCTGCAGGCCCTCCACACACTTTCCTGCGAGTTCCACCACAAATCCGATGACCCGTGTGGGGTGGTTCTTCCTCACTAGCTTTCCATCTAAGAGTTGACAAGCAAGGTGCACTGCGCCATCCTGTATTGAAGCTACCTTGTAACCTCGCTTCCCCTTTTCTATCTCTCCATAGGATTCTTTGATGCGTTGTGCTAAAGAACGGTCTGAGGTATTCCCCGAGTAGAACTGATGTGGGTCAGGGCCCTTCAAACTTAAACCTGTGATCCGGTAGATCATCACCAAATCCACAGTGATTCTTCTGTCAAGCCATAGTATCTGCCATGATAGCATGACAAAAGGAGTTTAACGCAAGCGTTAACCTCCTGATGGCGTCCAAAATGTAGAATCTTCATTACGTTTAATATGGTTGACTGCACAAACTCCTTGATCCATGGCTACAGGATGAGGTAAGGTTTCCTTCCAGTTGTCTTCATTAAGTAACAGTGAGGAGCTAGCGTGGCATAGTTCTTCTGGTCTCCTAAGTTGAAGTCAATGTGCTTCAACAACGGGATCTTCCCTAACTGATTCCCTACTATGCGAATTACTTTTGGAATGTATGCAATGAACACGAAGTACTCAGAATCATGAGGGATGCTGTTGCGGTTAATAGTGCCAGCTAGAGGCAGAATCTACTCAGGCATGATCAATGAGATATGCTTCGCGTTAGCCATATCATTGCAGTGCTTTCTTATTTGTTCAGTTACATGGTTGATGCGGGCAAAACAACATCCGGTCAAAGGGGAAGCCTGCACTCCCCTATTCAATGACACTTGAATACCTTCAGATACAGGTCTATTGACCATGATTTTTCTAACAACTTCCTCGAAAAACTTCTCAAAGTTGTTGGGTTCACCCGACATTCTATTTTTTAACAGACAATGGATAGACAAACAGACAGGTGGGGTATACTTTCAGATAACGATAGGAAGCATAGTTCGATACTTGGATAGTTCTTGACTTATCTTAATCAGTCACGAGTAGCAAGAAGTGGTCCCAGCACCACGATCGACGAGTTAAATAAGCGGGGCAGCGTGATAGATCTTCCAATGGACATAAACTAGAGTTAAATGCTTCCATTAATGTAAAGAAATCTATAAACCCATAAATGTGTTTCCTAACTGTTCTGGAGAGTCATTCTAACAATCGGTGTGCCTCCAACGATTATATAACTTCATCATCGAGAAGTCCAAATATGCGCAGACATGTTGTTCAAGCGAGGTTCAAACCCTGTGAACCTGCCTACTGCAAGGTTCCAATCTGCGAAGTCTTCCATCTGGTTTCATTAACTTCTTGTAGCCTTTCCAACTTAGCCTTGTTTTTATTGAGCTTCCTTTCGTTCTTTCCTGTTATTTGAGTCTTTTTAACTATTTCTGGAATCCTCTTTCCATTTTTATTCTTATCTTCCCCTAGTATAGTGGCTTCGCACTCTTGAGGTACCCTCAAAGGTTCTGAAGTTAATATCCCTTTTCTTAACACTTCCTGAGTGGGCACACTTCTCTCTTGGATAGATAGGTCCTTCAAGCCTTCTTGCATTCTTTCAACCTTGATAGCTAATTATTTTACTTTATGTCCCTCCTTTGTTGTTACTTTGCTCTGTTGCTTTGACTTATGCTCTCGTTCTTCTCTTAGTTGGTCTATTTTCTTGGCTATGAGATCCCTTAATTCTTGCTTTTTCTTTTCTGTAGCTTCTTCCTCTGCTTTCCTTCTGATTTGATCTTTCTCAATCCGATTCTTACCTAACAAAAGTGGGAAAGGGGCGTTGTCCTCAACAAACCTAATGACTTCAAATTCTTCTTCAGTCGATGTTCCATGAACAATAATAGGTACAGTAGTTACTCTTCCACATAAAGTTATCATCTTGCCTTTAAACAAGCCTATCCTTCCTAAAGAAGGTACCACAATAGGCTTTCCTAAAACTTCCCAGGTTTCTTCTGTCATAATATTCAATTGTGTTTCTTCATCCAAGTTTATACAGTCTATGTCGAAGTCTTGTATTCTTGCACTTATGCATTGTTTTACTTTCATGATTTCTAGCAAACTGACATTTTTATGAAAATCCATCGTTTCTTCCAACTGTAGTAACATATTTTGAACTTCCTCTGATATTTTCTCTTTATGACTTTCTAACATACCCTTAGTCTCTTGACTCCTTTCATAATTTTCTTGTCTTATGTCCCTCCCTTCAACTTTAGCAATAATCCTTGGACAATCCCCAACCTTATGACCAACAACCTTACAACAAATACAAATAGGGCCTACCTCAAGGCATTCCTTAGCAATATGTCCTGACCTTCTGCAATTATAACAAAAATGCAATCCTCTGTTTCTCTTAAATGTTGCCCAATATTTTTTGTACTGTGCACTTCCCCTAGGATCATAGTGATGGACCTGCAATCTGCAAAAATTCTTTCTAGGTTCCTGCATCCACTTATCAGTCCAAAAACTCTTTCTATGCATATGAATAACATATCTTTCTTCATTTCCATTAAAATTACTCAAATCAATTCTTTCTTTCAACTGCGCCCTAGCCTTCAGACTAGGACAAAATCTATTAAACATACTTAAATTCATGCTTTCAAAGCAACAAATTTCACTTATCTTTCTCTTACCAAAGCACAAAGCTTGCCTCTTTTAGAATCTTACGTCTTGTCTTCATAACAACTTACTTTCTTGGCACAAAGCTTCACAAGTCAAGTAGAGTACTGCGCACTTTAGAAACAGACCTATGTACAGAGCTTTTCCTTTTCTTTACTTCAGTTCCCAGCAATCATAGTTTCAGGTCCCGACAACAGAACCATTTATTGGCACAAGGGCAGACCCGGGGTTCAATGCTTAACAACGCACCAACAAAACCACATCTACCTGCCCTTTCGACAACACCTGCGAAGAAGGTGAAGTCTCACCTGAGGTAGAAGCAGGGGGGGTTACAGTACGGAGGTGTATGTAACTAGGCTGGGACACGATTATGTGAGAAGAGCACTTCACAGAATATTTTGTTAACGCTTAGGAAGTGAACATGCATTAGTTTATTAACCTCATTAACACCACAGAGCATAATAAAAGATAGATAAGCATAGTAACAACAAGTGATTATGCACCCTTAGCACTTATCACTTAGCACTGTGAGTTAAGTCTAGCATTCATTTACCCTTTAACATAAGTAAAGTACTTAAGCAACATAATATATATTCATTACACATAATAATCAAAGAACTAAGCAAATGCATAACATAAATGACACTACACAAAGAAAACCATGAGACACCAGATATACATGGCTCACCCCAGGGTGGGGCTACATCCACAAACCGCTTCGCCTCTATTATTTGCCAAAATATTACATCAATTCAGTCCTATGCATTAATCCATAGAGTCAAGCTTCACACAAGACAGGAGGTCTGCACACTAAGCACTAGATCCTCCTTCTTTACCTTCCAAAAATAAGTCAAATGCACAGAGCCAAAATCTCTTATCACGACACTTAGCACCTACTCCACACTGAACATCACAAGCACTAAGCACAATCTACAAAATCATAGTCGAGCACAAACCTTCGACCACATACATTCCTTCGGACACAGAACTGCTGCTTCTACAATACATTCCTCTTTATTTATACTTTACAAAATCTTACAATAAGGCCTAAACATGGGAAAAACCCATGGGCCAACATCCCATAAACCCGTTACAAAACCTAGAGGACCCCTTATTGGGTCCACATAACCCTCAAAATAGGTGAGATCCACGATCTCGGCTTCGCCTGGGTGCTCCTACTTTGACCAATGTGTCGAAGTCCAAAAGTGGGCCAAAACCTCCAAAACTGACCAAAGTTTCCCCAAAACTTGGTCGAGGACCAACAAAGGAAAATAATTTTTTTAACAAATAGCATTAGTTAAATATGCAGACATGTAAAAACCTAGTTTTTTTCTCATTGGTGCATCTTTGATTGTTGTGAAAATGTTGGTAGACAAGATCTAGGCCTAATTGAATACATGCTTAGGCTCAAGTACATAGTGAGCTATTGTTGTCCACTCCAGCTTAAAATGAGTGCACCCTTCTTCTCCATACAACCTGCAAATTAGTGTTTCCAGCAGTTGGTATGGTTCTTGGGTGCACTCAACGGAAAACCTCATGGATATTCCCGAAAATAATATTCACAGGGAACTACATTGGGAAGAGCGCTAAAACGTGTTTAATGTGGAATATGATTGAATAAATTTTAATAACATTTTATCAAATAATATGACGTGAAAAATTAAATTGGGAAAATTTTTATTGGATAAACACTCGCAGGAATAATAATAATAATATATTTTTAAGGTCGGTCAAGCTAGTACATCAAATTTGGTGTATGAGATTCTTTTGTTTGTGGGACAAGGGACCCCTCTGCCCAGCAATTTAACTGGTAAAGTCTACGAAGATATACATACCCTACCCCCTTCTGGATTTGAACATGTGACCTCTTAAAAAGAAACACATGTAACTCTTCGAAAAGAAATTTTCAAAAAGTACCTTGGTAACTTGAATTTCCAGTGAAGTGAGTCTGAAAAGGAAAGTACGATAAGCTCATGGGTTTCAACTTTTGGAAAAACCGCGAAGTAGTGCCAAATGGACTTTCCAATAGGATGAATACGAAAGGGTAAGCCTGATAGGCTTGTGTACTTCGGATTTTGGAAAACATTTGAGCATGGTGAAATATCTTTCCAATGGAAAGAAACCGAATGAAAAGAGTTTGATATATTTGAGCATGGTGAAATATCTTTTCAAATTTCTGGAAAAGCATTAAAAGGTGTTAATTAATATTCTGATGAGAAGAGTTCACGAGTGTGAATCCTATAGCTTTGCGGCTTCAGAATTTGGAAAATACAATGAACATTGTAGATTATCATGTGCGAGTTTGATTTGAAAGGAAGTCGATATCAAATAAATTCAAAGTAAACCAAGGATGAGAAGGGGATAAATAAACCAATAATACTTCAAGAAATAAAATATCAAGAAACTTATCAACAGTAAGAGGAGATTGAGTATGAATGAGTTTCCATCCTCTAAAAATGTTACAAGACTACTCAGACCCGAGGAACTATTCTTTCCCTTGTTAGTTCATGTAGAAATTTAGTAGGGTGGCATTTAATTTTTTTGAAATGGAAAAACTTAATGGGTGTTGTTGTAGGTACAACATGCCTACTCTCAGATTTTTTGATGATGTTTTACTTTTGTTGTGTGTTTTAGTGCAATTTTACTTAATCAAATATCTACCAGTTTCTATTAAAAAATATATTAAACTTGAAGTTTTTAACCCAAATGGTAGTGTTATTGTACCCAAATCTCAAAATAACTACCAGAATTAATGAAATTAACAAAAAATATATGATAGAGGCAAAGCTCAAATAATAAAAAATAACAACAAAAACATAAATCCAACTTAATGGAGGAAAACTTCTCCAATAAATATTCTTAATTGTATTTTTGACCTCCAGAACTTTGACCTCAAGAACTTTGACCTCAAGAGATATGACCTCTGGATATTTCACCTCGGGAACTATGATCTTGGGAATTTTGACCTCATGAACTTTGACCTCGGGAACTATGACCTCAAGAAATTTGACCTCAGGAAATTTGACCTCGGGAACTATGACCTCGGGAACTATGACCTCAAGAAATTTGACCTCAAGAACTATGACCTGAGGAACTTTGACCTCAAGAAATATGACCTCAAGAACTTTGACCTTCACGACTATGATGTCAAGAACTTTGATCTCAGGAAATTTAACCTCGGGAACTATAACCTCTAGAATTGTGACCTCGAGAAGTTTCACCTCATGAACTATGACCTCTAGAACTTTGACCTCATGAACTTTGAATTAAAGAACTTTGACCTTAGGAACTATGACTTGAGAAAATTTGACCTCAAGAACAATAAACTTAGGAAATTTTACCTCAAGAACTATAACCTTAGAAACTTTGAAACATTAAAAAATGAGAAAGAAAAAATCATAAATTAATGAAAACATTCATCATAGTTAAAAATATAGTTAAATAGTGCATGTCTCTCCACATAATCCAAATAATATTTTATAAAATTAAAACAATTGTCCTATATGGAATTGCGTTTATGTTATGAGACAAAAACATAGTTTTGCAAAAAATTATCTAAATGTTCATTTTTACATTGTATCCAATCCCCTGGTACTTTTGAAAACCACAAATAAATTAATGTATAATTAGTAATGTTTTAACTATGTAACATAATTTAAAAAATCAAACTAATAATATTGTATTTGCTTCACAATCAAAATACATAAAGACACCTATATAAGCATGAGGAGACATGTTCACCTTAAGAATGCAAGGACTACTTCATGAAAGGAGAGGACTAGAAAATACATTAACAATACTCAAATGAAGGTTGCAAATTAATTGAATGGGAAAGAGCTGCAAAACAAAACTTGAAAGCATATACTAATCAAACACTATCCCTACTTAATATTACATAAATGAGAGCTGAAATAAAGTGTTATAATCAAAGACTAACCCTACTTAATCTTACATAAATGAGAGCTAAAATGAAGTTATGAAACCCAAGAAAACCTAGCTAAGTTGTCGTATTGCATTGCAGAAATAAACCCATTGCAAAACAAAATTGAACCTACTGAAAATAGAGTATACCACAATTAACCTATCGCAAAGTTAAATCAAAGAATTAGAAAATAGAGCAAATCCTTCTTGAAGTAATCTGCTACAAAGATGAATTAAATCGAGTTAACAAATCATCCTTATCCAATGCATAATACCATGAAGTTACTTGAAATAACATGAGCGAATTTGCGATGGGAAATAAAGACTACTTGTAGAAAGTGCTGTGTAACAAGAAATGGAAACAAAATTAACTAAACATAGTTGAAAGGAAAGGAAGGAAACAACAATATAGAGGTTCCTTGTCCATCCTTAAGTGGGACCTACTCGAGGCTTATACAGGGAACCTAAAAGACTACCAAAGAGTAATACATAACAATAATACATTCTCAAAGAGTTCAAATTCTTCAGTGCTAGAAGAGTTTCTAATTCTCAAAATTAACTACGACTTTCTAGGGATAGCCCCTAGCTCATATTTATGAA
>ML779050.1:597117-612481 GCA_009831015.1 Picea engelmannii
AGTTCATAAGAAAGTTATCCACTTTTAGGGGGTCTGCTTAAAATGTGTTTATTTTAATAGAATAAAAATGAATTATTTTATGAAATTAATTACCAAGAAATTTCTAAATGTGACACATTGAGGGGTGATTATTGGCCTAATTAAAAATATAAATAAAAAGGTGGGGTCACCACATAAGGGTTGAATGTTGGTAACTAAGAAAATAATAAAATAAGAAATTTGCATGATGTTGAGGTGTCAAGCCTCCTAAAGCCTCTAAATTTAAGGATATCCATGGGATTGGGAAAGAACCTAAATTGTAAGAAAATGATACTGAAATCATGTCAAAAAATTGTTTTAAACTTGCATGGTAAATTGGCTCTAGAAGGAAGTTGAGCACTATTTCTATAATAATCCCCTTATCAAAGGTGTTTTGGTTCCAGAGACATGTCTAGTAAATGGAAAACCCATAAGTGTTGCATTTTCTATTGGTCAATTTATTTTAGCTCTTGGTTTTGCACCCACATAATATGGGGGTCTCGGTGAAAAAGGTTTTCTCCAGGTATGGTTTGGTGGAAAGCAGTTGGCATTCACTGATTTGGAAAACACAAGGAGATTGAGTTGGAAAAGGCACTACCTATGGATAAGAAATCAAAACCCCATTGAATGGGTGAAATTCAATGACAGACAGAGGGATATACAACATATTTCTTTCTCTTAAGACTAACATGCATTTTCAAAAGTAAATGAGAGAAGGAAGAATAAGAATAATCAATTCTAGATGGTTTTCTGAGTATCTAATGACTTTCTCTTGATCTCACTCTAGCTTCATTTCTTCACCAGATAACCTACACGATCATCCAACAATCAATACCTTCCTCATTCTTTCATAAGACAATAAATAGAAACTCGCATGGATAAAAAAAAATTAGGGGGGAGGGAGAAGATAAATTTGTATTTATTAAATGAGTGTTACAACATGAATTATTACCTTAATATTCATTGTTGTACTCCTGGCTACCAAGACCTAGAGGCCTCCTCCCTAGTCCCAATTCCACCTCCATCAAACAAGCACAATATGGAGTAGTATCATGGAAACATATCCAATTGAATGGCTAATAGCTCTCACCTAAGCTCTAATCACACCAATGTTGATGTTCAACACTCAACATTGGTATCAAACTCAAGACCAAGGATTCACACTAAAACTTCATAGCATAAGGATGCTTGCATACAAACTCTCTTCCCTCATCTTTGGTTCTAATACTCATAGATTTTTTAGGAGATAATAATAGAGTACATGTCATGCAAGTCTTGGAAATATGTAACACCCTAGTTTTGATCCCCATAATGTAATTCAATGTAAATATGTGAATTAGGTTGTGAGCTTAATAGTATGGTCAAGGGTCAATGAATGTGAATGATGTGCATTAAAGTTATTAATAAAAAATACATCGCTATTTGTGATATAGGGGGGACTAAAACGATGGGAGGTTGTGACTCCACAAGAGAGAAACAAGAGGGGGCTAAGGGGTCCAAAAGGGGCCAAAGCCAAAATCATTATGATATTTTATTATAACCCAAAGTCCTTACCTTAGCTTATGTAAAAGGAATATTAACTTTAAAATGCATACAAAAGTAATTGGGGAGGACTTACTTGAGTGCCAAGTGGAAAGTTAGAAACATGCATACTTATTCCTTGTTTTTGGGACCCGGCCATCATTCTACCATCATTCTATCCTGGTAAAAATTGTAAGAGGAAGGGATCCAAGCTTGTTAAGGAGGATGAATTATACATATATTGTGCAAATTGATATTGTGAATCGCTGCAAATCCTAGCATTGAGATTTTCCTAGCTAGTCTATGCTAAATCCCAGTAAGGGGTGTGGTAGCCTAAAGGAGTGCACTGTAAAGAAGTGGATCCACCCTTTGGATGGTGTAGAATGAAAGGGGAAAGCGAGTTGGTGATTTGGATGGTTTTATGAGTGATTAGGTTGATACAATTAGTGGGAATTGAGTTAAGAACTCCTTGCATGTCCTTATGGACTCATAGTCCCAGCACGGGGTGGCATGGTGCAACAATTCCTATGGTTGGGAGGAACATCCCATGTCAGCAGCCATTTTGTGTAAATAATTGTTAAAGATAAGTGTTCTGATATATATGATTTTATATTTGCTTATGATGTTAATTATGTAAATTTATGTGCTTAATTGTTGTAACCTTTTGATGAATATATGTGCATTTATAATCTAAATGTTATCATAAATTTTGTACAAGTCTGCATGTCATTTTGCATGTATAATTTGCATTATATGATAGGGAAAAATAGTGATGTGGTATCAAAGTTTAATGGTATGGGAAACTTTTGAAATTGGACAAACGTTTTGAGTACCCCACCATCCTAGTAGGTACCAAGGTGGTTGGGTACATTACAAAATATGAGCCATGCATAATTTCCATGCGAGCCTTTTGACTTTTTCCAACTCATAGTTTTTCATCTTTCCTTGTGATTTTCTACTTTCTAAAGCTTTAAGGGGAAGTCACGGATTTTATATTGGAAAATCGTGATCGATCGCATCTAATCTATGGAAAGTCATAACCAATCGCTCTTTTCTTTCGGAAAAGTGTGGCCTTCATTTATTTTTGGTAATCAAGTCTTTTGTGAGTAAACTCTTCTTGGTCTAATAGTGTATTTTGGTCCTCCATATTTGACTTAGCCTATGGTGCCAAATAAAGGTGTAACATACAAGTTTAATTGTATCTTTGATTGTATAATTTGTTGTAGATGTTTAATTGCTAAAAATGGTTCTCATATTGAGTTGTAAAGTCAAAACTAGGCGAATTCATTATCCTATTTTACAACTCATAATATGAATGCTTTATCATTGTTATTTGGGACGTTTACTAACAAATTTGAAAGATAACACGTGTTGTAGCATAAATAATAATGCTTCCATACACTTGAGAAATTTATGGTGGAGTTATGTTGCCATGATAATATCAAAACAAAAATGCTAAAGTTACTTGGAAGAGGGAAAAGGCTTCTTTTAATTAGTTGGTTGGCCTACCTAAATTGTAGCAAATTCTTGGGAAAACTATTGTTTCTCCTAAGTAAAGTTTTTTTTAACTTTATTTTGTTATTCAAGACTTAGAATTAAGTTGTGTTTGTTCTTGGGCAATGGCTCAATAGAGCCAAATTATGAGCTATATGTTGGTTGTAGGTTCATTCTATATAGCCTTTACGAAAAAAAATGTATGTTTTACTTCCCGTCTTATTTTTGAAACTTTGCAAAGCTTCAATGTGATTGTATTGGTCATAGGCATGGGAACCCATGGATAGTGCTTAGGAAGGTTGTGGACAACCACAACTTTCAATTCAATAACCCATGGGAAAATCCTATACTCAATCATATTTGGGGAAAATGAAAATGAAATAGTTTTATTAGTATTTTCTTGTAATTTTTGGGTTTGTACTTTATGAGAATAAAGTAAAAAGGATAGGTTTCTATCTCTCTACTTTACTGACACTAATCATGCATAGAATTGGATCATGCATAGAATTGGAGTTTAATTTAGATAGAAAATGGTGTTTTCTTTACGAGTTTGGGATGTAGAGTGTTTAATGACAATATAGAAAATGGTGTTTTCTTTATGACTTTAGGATAATTGTAGAGTGTTTAATGACAATAGATGTCAACTCCAAGTATTGGTTGTGAATTTATTATGAAAATTCCTAATATCTTTATATTGTGTGATACAATATACAAGCAAGAGCAATCAATAGTTTGCATGTTAAATATTTCACAACACTCGCTCAAGATCATTGTTGTGAGCTTATGTATCAAAGTGTTTGTTAAATGTATGAACTAGATTGTAATGCAACAAATGAGAGTTCTTAAAAAAATTAACCTTTGTGACTCATAAATCATTGATCTCTTCATATTTATGACGAGTAACTTCCATGATAGACAATATGAGTAAAATGTTCAAGGCAAAAGCAAGGATGGTTGGTTATACATGCCTAATCTAGCTATCAATGTTATTTGGATAAGGCATTGGAAACATTTGATTTAATAAGTTGTTTCTTTGGTTAAATTCATTATGTAGTTGTGTAAACCACCCATTGCAATAATGATATATGAATATTCCCGTTCAGTAAAAAAAATCCATTGATAATCATAGTTATTTTCCTAGCGTCTCATTTATTGACGTTTGTTGATGAGAGTCATTAATGATTGTTGGTAATGTTTTTATTAATAACCAAGGGATGATGTCTTTCACTTCTTGTGAATTCAATTACTAAATCTAAGTAGAGCTCTTGGATAGACATTTTTAGTGGGAAAACCCCCCTATGGCTACACCAGGGTTTACAATGTAGGCAGATCAATAATCATTTAAAAGTCTCCTACTTCTCTAACTACCCCAAACATGCCCAAAACTCATACAAGAAAAGTAAAATGAGAGGGATCGGGTAATTGTACCTCTACTCTGCGTCCGATGATGATCCTCTCATGCTTGAAATATTCGTTGACTGAACGCCTCCTCCCAAGGTTGGTCTGCATTCAAAGACAGACAAACATAAAACTACAAGGATGCAATTCATATACAAATCAAGGTTGGACATTAGAATATTAAAACATAAACCATTAGAAACATTCAACACTCCATGATTTGGGACAGGAAAAGCACTTATTTTATTGATAATACAATGATCACTTACAACCAAATCCGGCTATTTCTCCATGAACCTGGTACGGGCTCCTCTTCACCAAGCTCCAAGTGCACCTATGTGTGGCTTCTCCTCTCAACCTTCTTCTTGGGAAGTAAAATGGGTTTCTGATGGAGGAAGAAAGACAAATTGGGGAATTCTGAGGCAATTCTCACAAAAGGGGTTGCAATTACTCGGGGCAAAGAGGGGATGTGAAACGGGCAGAGTTTCACTTCTCTTATGTCTAGATGTGGAATGAGACCCCAACACCTCCTTTTATATGAAAAAAGGATGGTTATTCGGTTGGGTAACGGGCTATAGGTGGTGGATTAGTTGGGAAACTACCCCAGAGCTCGTAATCTCAATGAATTCCTTGCAACTTTTTCAAGTATACGCAGGTTGTAGTGGTGCAACATGTGTACGTACGCGGGTTGTAGTGGTGCATCAAGCGTATGTACGCGGGTAGTACTGGTGCAGGCGCGTACATCTTTAAAAAATGTTTTTTTTAGAAGAGAAACTCAGTGATGGTTTGGAAAAAAATGCAAGTAAGAGGGCCAAAGGCTGGGTATGCATATGTAGATAAATTTAGGGTTATAACAGGCATGTAGAATTGAATTAGTGAGAAAAGTTTAAGGTTATACTTGTGTTGGTTGGCAGTGAACTCAAAAGGTAGAGATGTTTTGTACCATAGAAATTAAACAATTAATAAGGAATCAATGGTAGAATATATCTTGTCATCTTGAACTAAATTTAATTATCTTAAATGATGCTCTTGGAATTGAATTATTTAGTGGTCAATGAATACTTGTAAATTAAGATGCACATAAACTCTACGACATCCATGAATGTGCATAAATCATAGCAAGAGTCTTATGGACAGATGCATGTAAACTCTAGGACATCCATGAATGTGCACAAATCATAGCAAGAGTATCATGGAAAAAGAGTGTCTCACAAAATTTATTATTATGTTCATAATATGTGTGAGATTCCTAGTTTTTATGTTTAATGAAAAAAATAATTATATAGATAATACAATTAAAAGTTTTTTTTTTCTTTTTTTTTTTTAACATGGGAATTGGTAACTCATTAGAGTGACCCGGGCTAGGCTTGGGATCAAACCAAGTGCTACTATGATGAATGCTTGTGAAATAAGATGCATGTAAACTCTAGGACATCCTTATGTGCATAAACCATAATGAGAGTCTCATGGATAATGAGTGTCTCAAAACTTTTATTAGTATGTTCATAATATGTTTGAAATTCCTAGTTATTATGTTTAATGAAAAAAAAATTGTATAGGAAATAGGATTAAGTTTATTTATTTTTATTTTTTTTAAATGGAGAACTCGTTAGATTGATGTGGGCTAGGCTTGGTATCAAACCAAATCATTTCCACTATAATCCAAGAGTATATCCAAGATCCCAGAAGCTAGATATACCGATAACTTATGACTTAGCAAGGACCAAGATCCAAGAGTATATCCAACACCCCAAAAGTCAGATATACCAATAGCTTATGACTTAGCAAGGACCAAGACTTATGAATTAGCAAGGGCGAAGATGTCAAAGACACACTAGTATTTTGGGGATCCCACTTGTAGGGGAACCTATCCTTTTAACTTTATCAGAATGGACCAAGACTCATTGGATATTTAAACCTAGATGTAAATAGTACAAGACCTACCTCCCTACCACTTAAAATACTATGCTTTGACAAATACAATTAAAATTTAATAGTATATGTTATCGCACAAGTTGTAGGTTGTGCAGAGCCCGACCCAACCACCAAATGGAGACAACTTTGAGAACACCTACCCACTGTCACCTTAGGAAAGTATTCTCATCACTTTAGAGATGAAAGAATCACCTCAAGGGGGGAATCACGGTGACCCTAGGGGGAATGAGATGGAAAGTGAGGTGTATGAATGGATGCCCTTATATGTCAAGTTATTAAGTGCGGAAAGGCTTGGGAAAGATTCTTGGTGGTAGCCAATGGTTTCCAAGAGATAAGAACATCTGCAAAGAATGGTGTACCTGCCGGAGACACAAGAAAAAACCGAGCATATATGTATAAAGTTAGATGGACAAGCAACTTAGCCTTGTTATCCCTAATTGCAGTAGTAAACAACAATGTATATCAACAATAAATTAAGTGTTAAATTTTCTAAACAATTACTAAAATTCCAACAAATGATGCAAGAGATAAGTTGGATAAACACTAGTGATACTCAAGAATGAAAGCACGAGACTTTAGCAATGAGACAAGGTTGTAATAAAGAGTGTTTGCAGAGATATTTTTCAGCCTTGTGGCTGTAGCAAACAAGTTTTTACAGAAGTAAATAACCCACCAAAATTTACAAAGAGTCCACCCAAAAGATGTGCTAGGCCTTGTAGATTATCTTGGCAAAATTTTAGCAAATTTTGATGGTTGAAAAGCAAGTTACAAGTGAGTAAAGAGAGATTTTTTCTACATCCCTAATGGTTGTATATTTTAATGAGATATAACTCTAAGAATATTAGGCCAATCAAGACGCCTTAGTAGCCTTGACAAGCCCTTAGCATGTAGAAAATTGTCCAATTGAAACAAGATTAGTATCTCATTAAATCATATTTACAGAGGTAAATAATTTATTTCTCCAATGCAAAAAAATCAGATTAGTTCCTTTTAAAATTGGTTGAATGGGGTCTTTAAAAGATTCACTAAATCAACAAAATCCCTAGGGGTGTAAATCCTCTTACTCCCTAGGGTATGCCAACCAACTTAGGGTAAATCTGGGAGGGTGTACACACTTGCACTTCTCCTAGAAACCCTTGTTCAACAATGACTTGTAACCTTAACAATAAGATGAAGCATAAATGGAGGGTGTATCCAACATACTCCTCCTAGGGTTTCCACCAACAATTACCAAGAATGAGCAAGAAAGAACTAACATATGCATATTTTTCCTTACCAATTCCAAGAAAAGAGATATCAAACCTTAGTTCACCATGCAAATTACCATCCAAGAAAAAAAGAACAAGCCTTCAATAGGTGTGCATCACTTCATTTTATCCATTAACCAAGAGATAACACCAAAAAACATTTGCAAGAGAGAGAGAGAGAGATACCAAAAATTCCCATGAGGGCGCAAATTTTAGCCACGTACTTCTCACAATGGGAGAGTTATGTCATCAAATTAGATTCACATGATCTCTATTTATACAAAATGTTTAAAACATAGTTTGTCCACATAAATTAGGGTAAAACATAAGATAAGGGGTCAACAATCCTTATCTTACCCCTTAACCAAAAAATAATGTTTTGATTCTAATTTGTTGATGCAGGAGCATCACCAACGTCAAGCGAGCGTGGGGCACACACCAACGCATTTTGGGCACATGATGAATTGTTTAAAAACTTTTGAAGATGGATGTGCCAAACATAAATGTAATAGTTAAGGAGAGGCGTACTTCTTTATTTGTAGTCAGACCTTGAGCGTCCTGCTCTCGTTTGAAGGACTAAGAAGGCATTTATGTTAGTTAATGTTAGTAGGTGGCTTTGAATTCTCAGATTTGATAGTTTCAGAAGCCGGAGGGAAAGCGGATATAGACACCCTCACTTGTATCTTTGTAACATTAGCAAGATTAGCAACATTATGAGCATAGAGAAGAGAGCAGAGAGTTGTAGTTGAAACACCCATGTACAGAGATTTGAATTAATAGAAAGAGCTTCGATTCAAATTCATGGTGTCATAAATGTTCTCTATGTATGCATTATGAATGTTATGCTCATGGATGTTTATTCCCTGCTATGCATTTGCTTTGATGTGTGAATGTATGATTTCATGTTAATGTCTGAAATCTGAAGAGAGGGAGAATAGAGAATGAGTTTCAATTGTTTCTCTATCTGAGCAAGAGTTTTCCTGCAAGGAGTGCAGTGAAATTGTTCGCAAGGGGTGCGTCGACAGAAGTCAGAGTTCATCTCTGAAAGCTCAGGAGGGATAGTACCGTTCTCATTCTCACAGAAGTGTAAGTTGAGCACAGGAGCCGTGCAAGGTGTGCGCAGGCGAGTAAAGTCTCAGAGTTAGCGAACCCGAGAAATTGTTCAAGGAATACTGCTGCAAGGAGTGTGCAGAGTCGAAGGACTTCAAATTCTTTGAAGTAATCAAAGGAATCGCCGGAAGGAGTGTGTGCGGGAGTCTTCTTTAAGACTCGGAGTTGGAGATATCTTAGGAAGTTTAGTGCCTTGAAGTATTGGAAGGAGGTGCAGCCACTTTGGTTTGCTGGCAGACAAGTTTTCGTGAAGATACCGTGTTCATTTTGCCAAAATTGTCAAGGGGGAATTTGACGGTCAAAATCCTCCGTGGAGGATTCGTGAAGTCCCAGAAGCCATCAGATCTCGCAGAGAAGCAGGGGAGTTACAACAGCATTTGTCCAGTGCAAGATCAGGAAAATTGGACCGTAGGATCCGAACCAACGAGGGTCATTGGATCACCCGCGAAACCGCATCTCGAGGTTTCGGAAGGTGAAGGGTTGAAACCTTTGTAAAGAGACTCGTGAAATCACGAAAGGCGAAGTCCCGAAATAGCAAAGGAATCTGAGCCGTCTGCTAGAGGTAGGACACGTGTCGCTAGATCACCCGTATCGGAGACTCAGACATCGAAGGTCAGAAAGGGAGGTCATTCAAGTTCGCGAGTGGCGAAGATGCGAAGTGAATTAGGTCCGTCCATATGGGAATGGACATGTGGCATACTCGTTGACATAGAGGTCAGACCTTCCATTGAACATTTTGGGGTTTCGTGGGTCGGAGGTCCGAGAGCACAGCATCCAAACTCGTGAAGTTGCGAGGTCCGAAACTTTGAAAAAGTCAGGAAGTTCTGTGTGGGACCCACGTTGATGACGTGTTGAAATTTCGCGTTTCGGTGTATCAGAGGGTAAGAGATCGAGACTCTTCCCCAAAGTTGCGAGAAGCAAAGTCGCGAAGTTCCGAGGTTGCACATAAGAGATACGTGGTAGAACCACACGGTGGCCCCGGAAATAATCAGTCAGACACACGTCACGCATTTGGAGGAGTCAACACCCCGTTGACCTCTCACATCTCGGGGACTCAAGAGATAAGGGAACGAAAGTTCGAGCCGTGGACTCATGAAGTCACGAGTAGCGAGAACGAGAGGAGAAAAGTCAAATCTCGCTTCTTGAGGGTTCGAGAAAGAAGGTGCCAAAGGTTGAACTTTTGAACTCGCGAAGGCGCGAGAGGTGAAAGGCGTTAGTGCTTAGCCTAGCCGACGGTCGTGTAAGGAGGGCGCTGGCGAAAAGAGGAGCCATAACGATTTTGCAATCTTGGGTATCGTGGATTTGAGGAGAAAGGGTTGGAATTCACGACTCGCAAACTCGCGAATCGCGAATCGCGAAAAAGAACCCGTGGATCGATTTGAAAGGGGATTCCAGCAGAGAATTTGAAAGAGCCGATCTGACTCGAAGGGCATATAGAACGATCCTATAAGCGGATATCGGTCCCAAAGGCCGAAAGGTTTGCATCAATTGGTATCAGAGCACAGAAAGATTTTCTTTCCTTTCTGTAGCAGGGAAAAGGAATATTCACCATGCTGCCAAGAAGAAGAGACAGACAAACATCTAATCCGCCAGAGGATAGGGAAATGTCAAGAAGAAGGGGTAGGCAGATGCCTGATCCAGCCATGGAGAGTGAGATGCGTGACCTACGTGCCAGACTTGAGGACATGGAGACAACATAGAGGTGCACAGTCGGTGTTGGGGATCTTAGTGATTTCGAAAGTGAAAATGAGGTTGAACATGAAGGAGAGGAGGTCACAACAGAAGATGCATCAAACGAACGCCTGATTAGGGTTGTTGCAAGGATGGGTGCTAAGGAAAAAATGGATATTCCAGTATACGAGGGAAACCTGGATGTCAAAGAGATTCTAGACTGGATTAGAGCTCTGGACACATATTTTGACTATGAAGATGTCGAGGAAGACAAAAAGGTCAAACATGCTGTCACAAGACTAAAAGGACATGCAACATTGTGGTGGGATGAGCTACAAGATGACAGACGCTGCAAAGACAAGCAAAAAATTAAGAGTTGGGATAGGATGATCACAAAGATGAAGGAAAAATTCATTCCCAAGGATTACCATATTACTCTGTTTCGAAGAATACAGAATTTGAGACAGAAAATGATGACAGTAAAGGAATATACCGAAGAATTCTACAGGCTAAATATCAGGGCAGGTCATCGCGAAAGTGATGATTAAAAAGTTTCCAAGTACATGAATGGTCTGAGATACGATATTCAGGATGAGATAAGCATGATGACCATCCGAACGGTGGAAGATGCTTATCAGATGGCTCCTAAAATTGAAGAGAAGCTGAGCCAAAAACAAGGTCAAAGAGGTCGAGGCAGAAGTCAAGCCAAAGGCAAATCAGTTGCCCAGGATAGAAATCAGAAACCAAAAGAGGACTGAAAGAAAAATCAGAGTCAAACTGAGAGAGGTGGAAGCTCGCAGAGAGGGCAGCATACTGAGTAGAAAGATCAGTATGCTGACACAAACATTTTTCCTCGTACCAGAGGTAGAGGAAGAGGAAGAGGTGGAGTAGTGAAATGCTTCACATGTGGAAAGGATGGACACAAATCTTATGAATGTCCAGATAAAAAGAAAGAAGGTGGTGAAACTCACATCGCCGAAGCATAGAGGTGAAATGTTGAGACAGAGGATGCTGAAGGCAGAAGATCATTGATGATGCGAAAAGTTCTCTTAACGTTAGAGAAGGAGATGGAGAATCCAGTGCAAAGGAACAGTCTTTTTCGGATTGCTTGCAAAACCAAGGAAAGGGTATGCAAAGTCATTGTGGACAGTCATAGCATGGATAATCTCGTTTCTACAGAGATGGTAGAGAAGCTAGAGCTGGAGACGATTGAACATCCAAGCCCATACAGAGTTTCATGGCTACAAAAAGGACATCAGGTAAATGTCACTAAACAGTGTTTAGTTGAATTTAAGATAGGAGGGTATAAAGATGAAATACTCTGTGATGTTCCCATGGATGTTTTTCATCTATTGTTGGGTATACCATAGCAATATGACAGAAATGTGATTCATGATGGGAGGAAGAACACATACACCCTAGAGAAGAATGGGAGAACTCACATGCTGTTGCCGATTAAAGATAAGGAGGTAAAACCTGAAGTAAGCAACACTATACTTCTCATGAGTGGGAAGGAACTTCTTACAGAGGTTAAGAAGAAGGAAGAACCACAATTCATTGTGGTTAGAAAGCCAAAGATTTTCTTAACCAGTACAAGGGTAGATGATTTACCAGAAGCAGTTCAGAAACTGTTGGAAGAGTTTGCTGATATAGTAGTGGACGAACTACCTCGTTGGTTTCCACCGATCAGGAGTGTGAGCCATCATATTGATCTCATACCTGGAGATAGTTTACCAAACAAAGCAACGTACATATTAACGCCACAGGAGAATGAAGAAGTCAAAAGACAGGTCCAGGATTTAATGGACAAGGGGTTGGTGAGAGAAAGCTTGAGTCCATGTGTTGTTCCGACAGTGCTCAGTCCGAAGAAGGACGGAGGCTGGAGGATGTGTACTGACTCGAGAGAGATCAACAAGATAACCATCAGGTACATATTTCCATTGCCAAGGATGGATGATTTGATGGATTGCTTAAGTGGAGCCAAATTTTTTTCAAAGATTGATTTGAAAAGTGGATATCATCAAATTCATATGAGAGAAGGTGATGAATGGAAGACAGCCTTCAAGACTAATGAAGGGTTGTATGAATGGCTTGTTATGCCATTTGGTCTAACAAATGCATCGAGTACTTTCATGAGGTTGATGAATGAAGTCCTGAAGGAGTTCATCGGAAAATTTGTCATTGTGTATCTTGATGACATACTAATTTTCAGTAAAACAGAGGCAGAGCACCTGAAACATTTGGCTATAGTGATGAAGAGATTGCAACAAGAGAAGATGTTGATAACCATGAAGAAGTCCTCATTCATGAAAACATAGCTCATTTATTTGGGTTTTGTTATTTCTACAGATAAATTGAGGATGGATCCAGATAAGGTGGAGGTAATTAAGAATTGGCCATCACCGAAGAGTATATTTGAGGTGAGAAGTTTTCATGAATTGGCTAGTTTCTACCGGAAGTTCATCAGGAATTTCAGTGGAATTAGTGCACCAATGATGGACACAGTGTAGAAGAGACATAAGTATTTTCACTGGATAGAAGAGGCTGAGAAAAGATTCAATTTGTTGCAGAAGAAAATCACGGAACAACCAATTCTGGTGTTGCTGTATTTCAAAAAGGCATTTCAGGTAAAAAGTGATGCAAGTGGATTTGCAATAGGAGAAGTCTTGATCCAGGAAGACATGCCGATAGCATACTTCAGCAAGAAGTTGAATGAAGCGAAAGTGAAATACTCCACTTATGACAAGGAGTTCTATGCTATTATCCAGGCATTAAAGAAATGGAGACATTACTTAATTCCTAAAGAGTTTGTCTTATACAGTGATAATCATGCATTGCAATTTGTGACTCAACAAGAGAAGTTGAATCAAAGACATGTTAAATGGGTTGAATATATGCAAAATTTCACTTTTTTGATTAAATATATTTCTGGTACTGCTAACAAAGTTGCCAATGCTTTGAGCAAGAAATGTTTGCTATTGCAGGAATTCAGAGTTAAAACACTGGTTTTTGATGATCTCAAGGACATGTACAGAGATGATCTAGATTTTAAGGAGGTGTATGAAGCAGCTGAGAATCCAATTCTCAGGGACCGAAGCCAATGGATAGGGTACATGATCTAGGATGGATTTCTATTCAAGGGTAATCAACTTTGTATTCCAAAATGCTCCATGAGGGAGAATCTGTTGAAGGAGAAACACAGTGGAGGATTGGCCGGACATTTCGGTCATGACAAGATGTTCTCAAAGCTAAATGAGTCATATTATTGGCCAGGAATGAGAGAAGACGTCAAAATATTCGTGGACAGATGCAGAATTTGTCATCATTCAAAAGGAAAGAGGCAGAATGCGGGTTTTTATCAACCATTACCCATACCTGATAGGCCGTGGGATGCAGTCAGCATGGACTTCATATTGGGGTTGCCAAGAACACAAAGAGGGTTTGACTCAATATTTGTGGTGGTGGATAGATTTTCCAAAATGGCACATTTCATTCCATGTCAGAAAACCAGTGACGCAACTCAGATTGCGAATCTGTTTTTCAAAGAGGTCATTTGACTTCACGGCTTACCAAGGAGCATAGTTTCGGATCGAGACACTAAGTTCGTGGGACACTTCTGGAGAACCTTATGGAAAAATCTAGGAACAAACTTTTTGTTAAGTTCATCTTATCATCCTTAGACGGATGGACAGACAGAAGTTGTGAACTGAAGTTTGGGAGACTTGCTAAGGAGATTGGTGATAGAACACCACATTCAGTGGGATAATATTCTGCCACAGGCGGAATTTGCTTATAATGATTCAATCAACAGAAGAACAGGGCAGAGTCCATTCCAGATTGTTTATGGGATGAAGCCAAGAGGAGTTTCGAAATTGAGGGATTCAGAACAGGATGCAACTAGAAGTGCTAGTGCAGAGGATTTTGCAGAAGCGATGAAGGAACTTCACAGCCAGGTGAAGGAGCGATTACAGAACTCAAGCCAAGAGTATAAGCATAGAGCAGATCAACACAGGAGACAACTTCAATTTAAGGTTGGTGATTTGATTCTGGCACATTTGAGAAAGGAAAGGTTCCCGAGTGGAACATATAATAAACGAAAGACGAAGAAGATCGGACCATGTAAGGTCTTGAAGAAATTTGGGGCAAATGCTTATGAGATTGAATTACCCGATGGGATCAGAATTTCTCCGATATTCAATGTCTCAGATTTGTACCCATACAAAGATAAGGAAGTAGAAGAAGGTGATGAACAACCAGAGGTTCAGTGAACTAAACAAATGCTAGTTGCAGAGAAGCCACAGATGGAAAGCATATTGGACAAAAGAGTTAGCAAGAAAACCAGAAGAAAAGAATACTTTGAATACTTAGTCAAGTGGAAGGGACATCCAGTTGAATATGCCAGCTAGGAAAATGAAGAAGAGATCCAAAAGCATGGATAGACCATGCGAGAGCTCATGGGCAGGAGCCCATGCAAATTTTCAAGCAAGGGAGTATGATGCAGGAGCATCGCCAATGTCAAGCGAGCGTGGGGAATACACCAATGCATTTTGGGCACATGATGAATTGTTTAAATTTTTTTGAAGATGGATGCGCCAAACATAAATGTAATAGTTAAGGAGAGGCGTACTTCTTGATTTGTAGTCAGACCTTGAGCGTCCTGCTCTCGTCTGAAGGACTAAGAAGGAATTTATATTAGTTAATGTTAGTAGGTGGATTTGAATTCTTAGATTTGACAGTTTCAGGAGCCGGAGGGAAAACGGATATAGACACCCTCACTTGTATCTTTGTAACATTAGCAAGATTAGCAGCATTATGAGCATAGAGAATAGAGCAGAGAGCTGTAGTTGAAACACCCATGTACATAGATTTGAATTAATAGAAAGAGCTTCGATTCAAATTCATGGTGTCGTAATTGTTCTCTATGTATGCATTATGAATGTTATGCTCATGGATGTTTATTCCCTGTTATG
>ML779050.1:612531-623221 GCA_009831015.1 Picea engelmannii
TTATTCCCTGTTATGCATTTGCTTTGATGTGTGAATGTATGATTTCATGTTAATGTCTGAAATCTGAAGAGAGGGAGAATAGAGAATGAGTTTCAATTGTTTCTCTATCTGAGCAAGAGTTTTCCTGCAAGGAGTGCAGTGAATTTGTATGCAAGGGGTGCATCAAAAGAAGTCAGAGTTCATCTTTGAAAGCTCAGGAAGGATAGTATGGTACTCATTCTCGCAGAAGTGTAAGTTGAGCACAGGAGCCATGCAAGGTGTGCGCAGGCGAGTAAAGTCTTAGAGTTAGCGAACCTGAGAAATTGTTGAAGGACTACTGCTACAGGGAGTGCACAGAGTCGAAGGACTTCAAATTATTTGAAGTAATTGAAGGAATCACCGCAAGGAGTGTGTGCAGGAGTGTTCTTTAAGACTCAGAGTTGGAGAAAGCTGATGCAAAGAGGTCCAACCTATCACCCCGCAGGGTCTCTTTACTTGACCTCCTGCTCACAGGATCGTTCTCAAAATCCCCTCTGCTGAGCCGAAGCGACTCTTTAGATCCCCTGAGTGGAATCACTGTGCAATACCCATTCCACAGGCCCTTCTTTCCACCCCCTCGGCCTTCTACACTTTACCGAGGTTATCCTCGACTCAAGTATCGGATTTCGGGGTTTTGCGGTTCCCGCTGTCGAGAGTCACAGTCCTCTCGAATTCCGATTTGCGATGAGCTCTTTTCACACGCGAGCCCTCCTGAGCTTAGCTCCAGTCGCATACGACCACACCTCCATGACTGTGGCCTTACCTCCCTCGCGACCTCGCAACTCGCTATACCAAGCTTTTGATTTTTCCACTCTCGACACCTGATGTGCCGAAGTGCCGAGGCGCACGTGAGTTGACCTTGCAACGGTCCTTTGTCTCGTCGAGACTTCAGACCTTCGTAACTCGTGAACCCTAGCACCAATACTTCGGGACTTCTCGCGACGAGATCCCGAGGTCTTTGTGACACCTGTCTTCCACTCATTGGCTTGCGATGGCCCACACGGTCCTACCCGAGATGCCGAAACTCGCGACCTCGTTCCCCCGCGATTTCGTGACTTCCGTTGCCAAATTCTCTAGGTCTTCTCTCGCGAGGTTCTGATGCACGATCCCACGTGCAGATCCAACGGTCCTTCCGCGATTCAGATCCAACGGTTATTCACCTTTCTCGCGCCTCGCGTCCTCGTGACTTTGAGTACCAATGCTTGGACCTTTACCCTGTGAACTTCTGAGTTCGCGAGATCCTTAGATCTACAACATGCGTCCTCTTCAATGGATGGTCCTGATCCTCTCTCTCCTTTGCCGCTTCGCGTCCTCATGCCTCGTGACTTTGAACACCCAATACTTGGGTCTTCACTCTGTGAACTCCTGAGTTCGCGAGATCTTCCCGATCTCTGCCACCTGTCCTTCCCAGATGGACGACTCTTATCCTCTCACCACCTCGCCACCTCGCGTCCTCGCGCATCGCGACTCTTGATGCTAAACTCTCAGCCCTTCTACTTATGAGATCCCGAGATGCAAGGTGCCACATATCCGCTTTCCGACTCCTGTGGCCCCACACCGTTCTCGAGTGCCGATATCCCGAGATGACATCAACTAGGCCCCACAATACGGAGCTCTCGCCTCCTCACCACTCGTGAAGTTGAATGCCTTCCTCTTCCAACCTCTAGTGCTCGAGGTCCCGATGTGGTTAATCTCGTGACACGTGTCTGCTCTCAAATGAACGGCCCAGATCCGGGTTGCCATTTCCACCTATAGTGGCTCCTCTTGGACGTAAATCTCCTCAACGGTCCAGATCCGTTCTTCTACTGATCGAACGACTGTCGCTGCTTCTTCTGAGCTTCTACGCTTTCTTCCCTGCACTTGAGAGAATTTCACTCTTTCAAAGGTCTCGCCCTTTGTTGTCTTTCTCCTTTGCGAGCTCCTTGACTTCGAGCCTCGTGCGCGCATGGAACGTTGCTCGTCCTGAGCTTCCTTCTTAAATCTTTGGAGATCTGACCTCTACCTCCTGTAGAGTCTTTACACATGTACCACACTGTCTCTCCTGAGCTTCTTCGAACACTCAAACCCCTTGAGGGATTTTATCCTTCTTCTCCTTTAGATGGAAAATGAAATGGATGGCCTCCTGGCTATCCTTCTGCTCAAGCAACCTTTGGCTGAGTGCTTCTGGGTATTCAGCAACCCAGTGAAGGTCCTTCAGTGGACTCTCCCTTCACAACACAGAACTCAAAGAGTTCTCTTTACCTTTGTGCTTATCTACACACTTCCTCGATGCCCTCCTGGCGGAGTATCTTCTCCTATGCACCTATGCGCTTGCTCGATGCCCACCTGGCAGAGCCTTCCAGAATCCTCAGTGATTCTGTTTCCTTGAACTCACGACAGAGTTCCTTCCTCTTGTGCACTCCTAGCACACCCACGCTCAATGCCCACCTGGCAGAGCTTCTGAGAACTCCTCAGAGCTCCTGACTTCTATCTTCAAACTCTCAACAGAGTGCTTCCTTCAGCACCCTGTGCTTACGCTCGATGCCCACCTAGAAGAGCTCCACAGAACTTACAACAAAGTTCTGTCTACAACTGTGTTCCAGCTACACAACCTTGCCTCCAAAGTATTTAGCAACCTTGAGGTCTTCTTCTTCTGAGTTGTTGACTTCAACTTCTGTGCCTCAGCATGTCTTCATTTGACTCCTCAGAGTTCAGAAGTGCATCCTCTGTGCACTGGTATTCAGAGACCTCAGTGCTCTGTCATGCCCTCCTGGCATGAAACCACAAAGACCTTCAACCTGAAATCAAACAAACTCCCTGCACTGGCATGATAACAACACACAAATAAAACATATAATGAACACCCACAGACATACGTATAAGACATAACACATGCAGGAAAAACTGCTTCTGTATATATTAAAAATGGCAAATGCCTGTTTGTACAAGAGTGTTCTCGAGCTCTCTCTTTGGCTCTTCCCCTACTCTACCATCACTCTCCCTAATTGAGATCTAAAAATCTCTTTTACCTGAGGCTCCATCGAGCGCTTCCCTCCAGGATTTACCTACCCTAATAAATTACATTCAATAGCTGTCTAGTCCAGCACCTGGATCTAGATCTCAGCCAATCTTGGCATTAAAGCCGATCCTATCTAATGCCTTCTCAAAGGCATGGCTTCCATGGCTCACCAGCCTAAGACATTCAATTACATTCAATTCAAATTTGAAATGGGGACTGCGCCTCTATTAAATGCGCGATTTGAATTCACTGGCGTGGCTGGCTGGCTGGTTGGATGACATGGAGCGATGCTCTTGCATCATACTCCATAGCTGCAAAAATCATGAGCTCCTACTCATGAGCTTCCCCTCTGGGCTGTTGGAAATCCTCCTGGATCCCAAATAAGTCTTTGGAGCTTTCCATCTGCTCCATTCTGCTGCTGCTGCTTCCGCTGCGCTGCTGCTGCTGCTGCCTTTTCTCTGCCCAGCTTCTCTTCACTGGTAGTCTGCGTTGATCTCAACATCAGCTCCCTGATTTCCTCGATCACCTCGTCCATCTACTCCAGTGGCTAGTCCTGTCCTTGCAGTCTCCTCAGCTGGAAAAATTTTTGGCCATCGGGAAGATCACTATGATGTCCCATGCCATCTTCTTCATCTTCATCTTCATTTGTGGCCTCAAGTTTCCATTCCGCCATAGAATTCAGTTCTGCAGTCTCCTTTTGACTGACTTGCTGTTCATTCATCTTCCCTGACAGCTCAAATTCTGCCAGTTCTCTTGCTGGCTCTGGATTGTTTAACCGATCCTCCAACATCTCCAGCTCCATCTCCCATGGAGTGATAATTCTATCTGCTCACTCCTTGGCTTCTTTTGCTGCTAGATCTAGTGCTACAGCTCCTTTCCTTTCAGCTCCCAGGCTAAATATGTTGAGACATTCCTCAGAATGCTCGCTTTCTCCTTCTGCTTCTACTTCTTCTTCTGCTATCAGCTCTAATGCTACAGTGCTCTCAGCTTCCTGGCTGAAAGTAATGAGCCATTCCTCAGAATGGTCGCCTTCTCCATCTTCTGCTGCAATTCCCCATGTTGCAGTCTTTTCAGCTTCGACGCTGAATGCGTTGAGACATTCCTCGGAATGCTCACTTTCTTCTTTCATTTCTGCTTGGGTAGATTTCAAAGTCTACTCCAATTCCTCCTCGACAGTCATCATCAGATGTGATTGTTCTTCTGTTGTTGCTGCACCTGCAATACAACTTTCTGCCTCCTCTTGGGCACATGGTAGGAATATTTGTATTCCCCCAATCATCAGAAGATCACCCTGATCTTTCACCTCTTCTATCAGTTGCACTTGCTGATCCTTTTCCATCTTCTCTAAATTTATGAGACCATCAGACAGTCTCATATTCTCTGTCAGCTCCTCCGTCTGATTACAACTTACTTCAGAATTTATGAGACCCACAGATAGTCTCATCTGCTCATCCCTACCCACCTGGCAATATGGGACGCTTCCGCTGCTTCCTTGGCAGACTATGAGATCAACCGATCCCATCTTCATCAGCACTCCTTGCTGAATTGAACTCTTCTCTGAGTCCATGAGACTTTCAGACAGTCTCAAATGTTCATCTCTGCCCACCTGGCAGTGTAAGATGCTTCCGCTACCTCTCTGGCAGTCTTCGATATCCCTCAACGATCTCTTATCACTGCCCTGCTGGCAATGTGAAATTCCTTGGCTGTCCTCCTGACAGTCTGTGAGATCCTTAGCTAATCTCAACTCATCGCCTACCTGGAAAACTAGAATTTCCTTTTCTCTACCCTCCTGGCAGTTCTTGAGATCATCAGCCAATCTCATCTCTGTTCCCTGGCCCATCTAGCCATTTGGAAACCTTCCACTACCCTCCTGGCAGTCTATGAGATCCTCAGACGATCCCAATTTATCTTCTTCATCATCCCAATCATCGAGACCCTTTACAGTCTCTGGCCAACAGTGATCAATCATCTCTTCCTCTGTGGCCTTGAGGTTTTCAGCATACCTCAACCATCTCTTTAACAATCTGCGCTGTCTCATGACCATCAACTCCCTGACTGGCCACTTTGCCTTTGCCTTCTGCATGGGCCATTCATAAACCCATCTCTGCTTGGCTTTCTTATCTTGCCTCATCCACAGTTCCAGGTTCTCTATGTCTTCTTTTAATTCATAGAGCTTTCTAGTCTCTTCTTTATCCCATTCGGCAAGCTTTTCTGCCTTGCTTTTCTTCCTATGGCCTTCAGTAGCCATCTTGTTGTCCCTGTCTACCTCCCTGGAAAATCTGCTGCTGTCACTCCTACAATCCTGAGTGCTCATTTTCATCCTATAGTCCCACTGACTACATTCTCGACTGCTGTCTACCTGCAAACAGTTGTTACAGAGTCCTCAGTAACTCTGTCTTCTTCTTGCTCCTTTTTTCTCCTCTTGCCTAAAATATACAGACAAGAACTTGCTCTGATACCACTTGATGCAAAGAGGTCCAACCTATCACCCCGCAGGGTCTCTTTACCTGACCTCCTGCTCACAGGATCATTCTTAAAATCCCCTCTGTTAAGCCGAAGTGGCTCTTTAGATCCCCTGAGTGGAATCACTGTGCAATACCCATTCCACAGGCCCTTATTTCCACCCCCTTGGCCTTCTACACTTTACCGAGGTTATCCCCGACTCAAGTATCAGGGTTTGGGGTTTCACGGTTCTCGCTGTCGAGAGTCACAGTCCTCTCAAATCCCGATTTGCGATGAGCTCTTTTCACACGTGAGCCCTCCTGAGCTTAGCTCCAGTCGCATACAACCACGCCTCCGCGACCGTGGCCTTACCTCCCTTGCGACCTCGCAACTCGCTATACCAAGCTCTTGATTTTTCCACTCTCGACACCCGATGTGCCGAAGTGTCGAGGCGCACGTGAGTTGACCTTTCAACAGTCCTTTGTCTCGCTGAGACTTCGGACCTTCGTAACTCGTGAACCCTAGCACCAATACTTCGGGACTTCTCACGGTGAGATCTCGAGGTCTTTGTGCCACCTGTCTTCCACTCAATGGCTTGCTATGGCCCACACGGTCCTACCCGAGATGCCGAAACTCACGACCTCGTTCCCCCGCGACTTCGCAACATCCGTTGCCAAATTCTCGATCTTCTCTCACGAGGTTCTAATGCACGATCCCACGTGCAGATCAAACGGTCCTTCCGCGATCTGGATCCAACGGTTATTCACCTTTCTTGCACCTCGTTTCCTCGTGACTCTGAGTACCAATGCTTGGACCTTTACCCTGCGAACTTTCGAGTTCGCGAGATCCTTATATCTCCGACACGCGTCCTCTTCAATGGACGGTCCCGATCCTCTCTCTCTTTTGTCACTTCGCGTCCTCGCGCCTTGCGACTTTGAACACCCAATACTTGGGTCTTCACTCTGTGAACTCCCGAGTTCGCAAGATCTTCCCGATCTCTACCACCTGTCCTTCCCACACGGACGGCTCTTATCCTCTCACCACCTCGCCACCTTACGTCCTCGCGCCTCGCGAGTCTTGACACTAAAATCTCAGCCCTTCTACTCATGAGCTCCCGAGATGCAAGGTGCCACCTGTCTGCTTTCCGACTCCTGTGGCCCCACACCATTCTCGAGTGTCGATATCCCAAGATGATGTCAGCTAGGCCCCACAATACGGAGCTCTCGCCTCCTCGCCACTCGTGAAGTTGAATGCCTTCCTCTTCCAACCTCTAGTGCCCGAGGTCCCGATGTGGTTAATCTCATGACACGTGTCTGCTCCCAAATGAACGGCCTAGATCCTCGTCGCCATTTCCACCTGCTGTGGCTCCTCTTGGACGTAAATCTCCTCAACGGTCCAGATCCGTTCTTCTATCGATTGAACGGCTGTCGCTCCTCCTCCTGAGCTTCTACGCTTTCTTCCCTGCACTTGAGAGAATTTCACTCTTTCAAAGGTCTCTCCCTTTGCTATCTTTCTCCTTTGTGAGCTCCTTGACTTCGAGCCTCGCGTGCGCATGGAACACTGCTCATCCTGAGCTTCCTTCTTAAATCTTTAGAGATCTGACCTCTACCTCTTGTAGAGTCTTCGCACATGTACCATCTATCTCTCCTGAGCTTCTTCGAATGCTTAGACCCCTTGAGGGATTTTATCCTTCTTCTCCTTCAGATGGAAAATGAAATGGATGGCCTCCTGGCTATCCTTCTGCTCAAGAAACCTCTGGCTGAGTGCTTCTGGGTATTTAGCAACCCAGTGAAGGTCCTTCAGTGGACTCTCCTGTAACAACACAGAACTCAAAGAGTTATCTTCACCTCTGTGCTTATCTGCACACTTCCTCGACGCCCTCCTGGCGAAGTATCTTCTCCTGTGCACCTATGCGCTTGCTCGATGCCCACCTGGCAGAGCCTTCCAGAATCCTCAGTGATTATGTTTCCTTGAACTCACGACAGAGTTCCTTCCTCTTATGAACTCCTAGCACACCCACGCTCAATGCCCACTTGGCAGAGCTTCTCATAACTCCTCAGAGCTCCTAACTTCTATCTTCAAACTCTCAGCAGAGTGCTTCCTTCAGCACCTTGTGCTTATGCTCAATGCCCACCTGGCAGAGCTCCATAGAACTTACAACAAAGTTCTGTCTGCAAGTGTGTTCCAGCTACACAGCCTTGCCTCCAAGGTATTCAACAACCTTGAGGTCTTCTTCTTCTGAGTTGTTAACTTCAACTTCTGTTCCTCAGCACGTCTTCGTCTGACTCCTCAAAGTTCAGAAGTGCATCCTCTGTGCACTGGTATTCAGAGACCTCAATGCTTTGTCACGCCCTCCTGGCATGAAACCAAAAAGACCTTCAACCCGAAATCAAACAAACTCCCTGCACTGGCATGATAAAAACACACAAATACAACATATAATGAACACCCACAGACATACATATAAGATAGAACACATGCAGGAAAAATTCCTTCTGTATATATTAAAAATGGCAAATGCCTGTTTGTACAAGAGTGTTCTCGAGCTCTCTCTTAGGCTCTTCCCCTACTCTACCATCACTCTCCCTAATTGAGATCTAAAAATCTCTTTTACCTGAGGCTCCATAGAGCGCTTCCCTCCAAGATTTACCTACCCTAATAAATTACATTCAATGGTTGTCTAGTCCAGCACTTGGATCTAGATCTCAGCCAATCTTGGCATTAAATCCGATCCTATCTAATGCCTGCTCAAAGGCACGGATTCCATGGCTCACTAGCCTAAGACATTCAATTACATTCAATTCAAATTTGAAATGGGGACTGCGCCTCTATTAAATGCACGATTTGAATTCACTGGTGTGGCTGGCTGGCTGACATGGAGTGATGCTCCTGCATCAAAATCTTAGTAAGTTTAGTGCCTTGAAGTATTGGAAGGAGGCGCAGCCACTTTGGTTTGCTGGCGGACAAGTTTTCGTGAAGATACCATGTTCATTTCGCTAAAATTGTCAAGGGGGAATTTGACGATCAGAATCCTCCATGGAGGATTCGCGAAGTCCCGGAAGCCGTCAAATCTCGTAGAGAAGCAGGGGAGTTACGACAGCATTCGTCCAGTGCAAGATCGGGAAAATTGGACCGTAGGATCCGAAGCAATGAGGGTCATTAGATCACCCACGAAACTGCATCTCGGGTTTTCTAAAGGTGAAGGGTCAAAACCTTTGTAACGAGACTCATGAAATCACGAAAAGCTAAGTCCCGAAATAGCGAAGGAATCTGAGTCGTCTTCTAGAAGGAGGACACGTGTCACGAGATCACCCGTATCGGGGACTCAGACATCGGGGGTCAGAAAGGGAGGTCATTCAACTTCGCGAGTGGCGAAGCTGCGAAGTGAATCAGGTCCATCCATCTGGGAATGGACAGGTGGCATACTCATTGACACAGAGTTCAGAACTTCTGTTGACCATTTAGGGGTTTAGTGGGTCGGAGGTTCGAGAGAACAACATCCAAACTCGGTCTGAAACTTTGAAAAAGGTGGGAAGTTCCATGTGGGACCCGCGTTGATGACGTGTTGAAATTTTGTGTTTCGGTGTATCGAAGGGTAATAGATTGAGACTCTTGTCCCAAAGTCGCGAGAAGTGAAGTCGTGAAGTGCCAAGGTTTCACATAAGAGATACATGGTAGAACCACACGGTGGGCGTGGGAAACAATCAGCCGGATACATGTCACACATTTGGAGGAGTCAACACCCCATTGACCTCTTGCATCTCTGGGACTCGGGAGATAAGGGAACGAAATTTCGAGCCTTCGACTCGCGAAGTCGCGAGTCGCGAGAACGAGAGGAGAAAAGTCAAATCTCGCCTCTCGGGGGTTCGAGAAAGAAGGTGCCAAAGGTTGAACCTTTGAACTCGTGAAGGCACGAGAGGCAAAAGGCGTTAATGCTTGGCCTAGCTGGCGGTCGTGTAAGGAGGGCGCTGACGAAAAGAGGAGCCATAACCATTTTGCAATCTTAGGTATCGCGGATTTGAGGAGAAAGGGTCGGAATTCATGACTCGTGAACTCGCGAATAGTGAAAAGGAACCCGTGGATCGATTTGAAAGTGGATTCTAGCATAGAATCCGAAAGAGTCGATCCGGCTCGAAGGGAATATAGAACGATCCTGTAAGCAGATCTCAGTCCCAAAGGCTGAAAGGTCTGCGTCATTTGCACAAAATGGAAACCCTAACACAAGACATCACCCCTCTTTAGGGAAATGATTTGGCACTTGGAGAAAGTCGTTGGAGTTTGGGAAGCATGGCTAGGCCTCCAAATTCCACATGCCATTCATCCAATCCTTTTTCTTATGGTTCAAATCCTCCTTCCTTCAAAATGTGCCATATGTTCTCATCACCACTCAAACCCCCTCAAGCATGACGTCAAGCCCCTTAAAGTGACATTTTTTGGCCTACAAAGCAAGTTGTTTGACTTGTAAGGGCATGGTGAGGTCACCCAAGGTGTCTTCTATGCCTCCAAAGTCAAGTCATCGTGATTCGGTATGTGGTCCCTTAGCATCCAACCTGTGGGATTCAAGCCCCATGGAAGCCCAAGCTAGGCTTGTTCCTCCAAAATTGTCCATCAAACAAGGTCCTGCAAAACAAATAGGTATGCCCTCCAAGGATATCAAGTCAAAATATCACAGAAAGTGAAAACCAACTCTAATAAACAAGGCACCTAAACATGTGCATCAAAGCTACCTTATCAAATTGAACAAGTGCTCAAAGACCCTATACAATTGACCAAGTTTAGGTATGGGAGGGGTTTCATAAAAGTCATATTGGGTAGACCAAAACCCTCAAGTAGGGGATGCTACAAATGATTCCCCTTCAAGTTCATGTTGTCGATGATTAGGTGGATAGGGGTTTAGAAATCATAGGTCAATTATTTTTGTGACATACAAGGGCTCATATTATCTCAATTATGGGTGCCTTTGTAGAGGGTGTGTTGCACCTTATTCTTCAATGCAACCTTTTTCCAAGCCCATTTATTTCCATTTATTAATTAATGATCCAAACACATGTGCACTCTTAATAGTGAATCGATTAGCTTGGGGGATAGTAACACAGTGTCACTTGAAAGAAGAGGTCCACAAAGTGCCATAGGGGTAACCATCAAAGCGTTATAACTCACTATTGTTAGTCTTCACTAGCATATTTGGGTCATTTTGCGATGGTTGTTTCGACGCTCTTGCGAGGTTATGTC
>ML779050.1:662094-675257 GCA_009831015.1 Picea engelmannii
CTCGATTTTCCACCATCTCTCCTCCTCTTGACATGTCTAACCCAAGGAATGCACCATTTAGGAAAATGGGTTAAATTAATGCACATGGGTATCTCCCCCTTGGACCCTTCTTGGTCATTATCCTAGACACTCCCCCCTATTGTGGATTAATTCATCCCCCATCTCGTGTCCATGTCCCCTTAGCAACTAACATCACATTTTATTAATAAAACAAAGAAATATAATTCACATATTACATTGCTTTGGCAGTAGCCACACATTATATCTACATAAGCATTAATTAAACTGGGGATTATAATGGTAATGTTACAAGACATCATCTCCTTAATTATCTAACAAAATGGGGATAACATCTGGCTCCTACTTGGGGACATGTGCTTGTTGTAGAGTGCATGAGAACCACAACATCTCCTGGTAGACTTGTACCTACACTAAAACAAAAAACTGTAAAATATAGGGTTGTTCTATCACCCTTCATCCATATACATCAAAACCAAAAATGAAACTAATCTAGAAAAGAAAATTTTAACATTTTTTTTTAAATTTCTAAACTAAGCATGAAATGAATATGCAAGTAGAGAAAAATGAAATATGAAATGCATCTAAATTAACATGAGAAATCAATATGTAAATGCAAAGAAAACAAGATGACTTACTATTGGGCCCACGATATGGATAATTTAATGATGATGATTAGATCCTTTTTGGCCAATATTGTATGTGGATTTTCTTGTTTTGAAGAGTTTTGAAGAGTTTTTGTGTTAAAATCGTCGTGGTTCATACCAGGTACGTATGATTGTGTTTTATGGTGATTTTGAGTATAATTGAGCATGTTTTAATGATTCCAGGAAACTAATTCGCGTTCTATGTGTCACAGGGAAAAATCGCAGGTCGTTTTTGCATCCGAAACTCTGTCTGGTACTCCATCTGGCATTCAATCTGGTACTCCATCCGACACTCTGTCCTGCACTAAAACCATGGGCGATTTAGCAGTTATCATATCGATGACCAACAATGGGAAAATCAGAGACATGGGTTTTTCTTGTGCTCATGGCCTCCGACTACTGAGCTTCTGACAACTCGATTTGGGTTGTTATGTTGGACAATTATTGGCTCGCCTTGTTTCTAGAAGCCATCGGTAGTTAAGACGTATTGAATGTGATTTACTGTTTTTAGAGGAGGTCGACCCTTCCAGTGGTCGACCTCTCAGCTTGTAAACTCTATAAATACCACCTCATTAGTCAAACATATAGTTAGGAGAGCAAAAGGATAGTTCATCTCTGTTTTGTTAATTTTAGACATATTTTGCTAAAACTGTGTTTTTATTTTAATGGTGAAATTGTGTTTCTTGATCTCATGATTTATCGTTGAGGAGTAGCCATGACATGCTAGGGGGCCCACCAACAGTCTGGGTGAATAATTAGTTAATCAACTTGTGAATTTATATAGTGTGATCATCATTCCTTTTATTTCATGTTCATGAGTTTTATTATGTTTATTTATTGTGTTAATTGTTGTTCATAATTTAATTGCTTTAGTTCAGTTTTTGCAGGTTATTATGGAGGCTAGTGTTAATACGCAATGAACTTTTGATTGATAGGAAACAAACTTGCAAGTTTTAGATACTAATCCTTTTGTATAATTAGATGATAACTAGATTTTCTTTATGTTGAAATAGAGTTTAAAAATAGAGTCAAAATAGAGTAGTTAGTTTATGATTTCTTTGGCAAGCTTCGGTGGATGGATAGTTGTTAGTTTTAGTTTTCATTGCTAGTTTGCTTATCTAATTGTTATTTAGTTTTTCTTATTTAGTTGTTATGTAGTTTTCTTATTTATTTTCTTGTCATATGCTGAAATAGAAGTAGGATTTAAGTTACGTCTTTATGAGTATTTTCCATTTGCAATTTAATTTGTTAAATTATGTGTTAGCACCAATTCTTGCAAGCAGGCGAGTGAGCAGTCTGATTTCAACGGCAAGGATCAATTGGCAAAGCAGATTGACGGTTGGCAGGGAATCCCAGTTAACAGAGTTGCGTCGGGATTAGCGCAATGGATAGCACCCATATTACAAATCTGGGTCGTCCGATCCAGTCAGGACAGGTGGCAGCCAGTCGGCATTTCGGGGATCGGCGTTTCAGGAGACAAGGGACCTCCCATTCACTGTAGCTAAAATTTTCGATCGAAGAAATGTTGAATGCACATTTGGAGCTGAGCCCATGGTCCTAGTGCCAGGTCATGTCAAGCGATCTTGGGAATGAAGGTAGCCCCCTTTTAAATAACAAATGCTATCTCGGTCATTCACCTGAAGGACACATGGCGCACATCCGTGCTTTCGCAGTTTAGTCGATCGGGATTTCAAGGAAGAAGCGCATCGTGAACTCCCGGTGCAAGAAATCCCGAAAGGATTAGGACCATTGATCAGGAGGACATGCGACACATGATCTGAGCCATGAGTGGGGCCCTTCGGGATTTTCATAGTGTCAACACCGAAGACATAATCTTAGCCATCCATCCAAAAGAACGTGTGGTGCGCGATCACATCGGCATGTCGACATTCAAGAGTTATAAGGGTAAGGGCTTCATATCTAAAAGCCCCCAACCTCGAAGCGCCGAAAGCGTCTTTGAGGATAAGCATAGGGTCATGGCCCGTGGTCACTTGAGGGAGTAGAAAAGGTTGTACAAAGGGGGCCAAAAGTGCCGAGTTGAGTTTCAGAAGGGGAGCACCGTGTTCTCCAGATGTCGGTTCGACTTGATATCAATCCTGATACCTGCTTGGAATGAATGAAGAAGAGAGGGGGTGGTTGAAACCTCGCCTCACCCATTAATTGCAAGGTATGGAGGTCCCGACAGGAAGTCCGCCCGAGCTGGTCCTCTTTACTGGTTTTTTCCACAGAAGCCATGTCGAGTCCTCGACTCCCTAGGGAAGTTTGTGCACACTAATTCAGCATTTAAGGGCTCAGCTACCCCCTGGCATGAGCCATGCAGAATTAAGGTGGCGTATGATAGAGGAGTGCAGGCCAGATTTGATTGAAGAGACACCTCATACCAAAAGTCTAGCAGGCATCTGATGGGAAAATGTTTAGGAGCATATATACTTAGTTTTGATATTTTTCAAGGCATTGAAGGGTTGAGAAAGGCTCCCAGTTGTAAAACTTTAATGAAGCACTGGTTATTCTGGTTATGCATGGACTCTTGAGACTTCTTGCCTTATGAATGTCAGTTTCTTTCACGTCTTTGTTTACATTGTGTTAGAGCAGCTCAGAATTGGAGGATTCAGTCGAGTTGTAACTGTTATAGGATGATGTAGGTTGGATCACTGTAATAGTTGCATTGTTTCTAATCGGTCCCTGTGATTTTCTTAGCGCTAAATGAATTGAAATTGGAGGATCCAGTCAAGTCCCCCCTTCAGTTCCTTGAAGCCCTGAACCAAGAGAATCTTGCATTCAGATTTTTTCTTCTGCAAACTGCCAAAAGGCCTGTTGCTTGAGGTAGTTTTCTCACTCTTCTTACAAAGTCTTCCACCTCCTCATCTTTTAATCAACTCACTGACTGAAGTTAGATCAAGACCTCCTTTTTTCCTTACATACCAGACCTAGTCCCTGATTTAGAGCGATATCTTCCTGAGTCTCTACCCATTTGATCACCCATTAAAACTATCGTGACATAAAACTGATGGGCATTGGGCTCTACTCCTACAAGCAATCCAGGAGTGACTTCTGACGCTAACATTTCTGGTGCCGTTGTCGGGGACGAAGTTGAAAATTTTCCTCGGGATTGAACGACATTGAGCCTATGATTCTGAAGGTGCATCAGGCATCAGAGCCCTTAAAGATTTCTATTGTGCACCCGGGGACTCCACTGTGGTGACTCCAAGGTTTCCACATCACTGTTTCAGTTGTGGCTACTTTAGCATGCCTGAAAGCTGACCCAGAGGAGCTTTCTCGAGAAGGTCTCAGCAGTTTCTTTCTCAGCCTGAGAACATTCCTGGGGTAACGACAATGTTAAGATCTAGCCTTTGATGGTGAACAAGGACTAGGCACAGTCAAAGCTATAAATCTTTCACCTGGCGACTCCATGATTCAAGGATCAATCAGCGACTCCACTGGTTTGACATGGAGAAAATCTTAGCTCAAAGGTTTGCTTTCTGTGACTTTTCCCAGATAGTTGGTTTTCCTAATGCACTTCCTGATAGAGACATATGGGAAAATTTCCTCCCTGAATTTCACGCAAAGAGTTCGTTGGTACCAGTTGAGCATTTACTAGACTTTCATGAGGTTATTCATCGACTTAATATCATGCATGAAGATGTCCATATTAAGCTCTTCAGGTATTCATTAAAGGGAGCTTCTCTTGATTGGTGTCGATCTCTTCCCACTGCAAGTATCCATTCTTTGACAAATTTTCATACAACTTTCAATTCATTTTGTAAAGATTACTATCCAGTTGATTATTTGTATGAAAACTATTATGAGGAGTTTTCTTTAGTTCATGAAGCCACTGTTGGCCCTGAAGACCATGTCCATGATAAAGCTTTTACTGTGGAGGAAAGCATTTTCCATGAAAAAATAGAGGTGTTGAATGATATTAATTGTGTTAGCCCTAGAACGGAAGCATCTGACATTATTTCAGATGCACTTGTTCTTTTAGATGATCATAAAGAGAAACATGCCTCTTGTGAAAATTATGAGCTTATAGAGAAGATGTGGTCTATAGTAAATGGCTCACCTGGGTATCGAGTTGAAGCAGATGTTCCTAGAAGCCCTGCTTATGATGACAAAGACCTTCTCATTTTTAAAGAGGGGTTAGTTGTGGAAGAGGATTTTTCTCTTTTCCTCCAGAGGGTTTCTCATGATATATTTTTACCTGGGATTAAAGAGAAAAAGATTATGTATGAGCAACTAGAAGCAGCAGGTCCCACTGTCCCTGAAACATATATTTTTTATGGGACCACCTGTCTAGAAGAAGATCATAGGGATAAGGGTCAACCCTTTTTTGGGTAATGTTATAGTGATGATGAGCAACAAGCTTATGCTACATTTGATCACTATAAAGACACTGAACAACATGACAGTGAGCAGAGCCATCCCTTGGTTCCCATTTATGATGAATATGAATCTGATACGGGGGGAAGCCAAGAAGAAGAGGAAAAGGAAGTAGAAGAGCAGTTGAGCACATATTTCATTTCAGAGCCAGTCAGGGAGCAGCCACCACCTGAGAACAATGAGCCTACGTCAGTCATCCACTCACCTATGCTTATCAGAGATATTCAGCCACATGTGAGCAAATATGTAGCAGAGGAGGCTGCCTGCAGCCCATTTTCCAAAATTTGCCACTCATTCTATGACCCTGTTAGCAAATACATGGAGTGGCATGTCCTTTATGCCTTGGAGCTGCCCTATTTCATATCAACTTCAACCTGTGAGGAGAAGTTGAAGAGTGTAGCCATTCTGTCATCATGGTTACACCATCTGCTGGTGACCATCGGCAGAAGGAAGGAGCTTCTATTCAGGAAGCTGCTTGGATGGTTATGGTGGAAGTTTGCTTTCACCTAGCCCCATGTAAAGGATTTTATTAGCTTAGGATTGTACATAAATAAGCTCCTTGGAGTGTCTATGTTTAGTTTGTTTGGTTTTTTTTACTTTTCGGCATATATTTCTCAGCAGGAGGTTTGAGCTTGACTCCATAGCCCAACAACAAGGCACTGAAATTGCAAAATGAGTTCTTAGAGCATCACAGGGACGACTCTATCCCCCATGGAGCCTAATGTTAGCACCAATTCTTGCAAGCAGGCGAGCGAGCAGTATGATTTCAACGACAAGGATCAATTGGCAAAGCAGATTGACGGTCGGCGGGGAATCCCAGTTAACAGAGTTGCGTCAAGATTAGTGCAATGGATAGCTACCATATTACAAATCTGGGTTGTCTGATCCAGTCGGGACAGGTGGCAGCCAGTCGGCATTTCGGGGATCGGCATTTCGGGAGACAAGGGACCTCCCATTCACTGCAGCTAAAATTGTCGATCAACAAAATGCCGAAGGCACCTTTGGAGCTGAGCCCACGGTCCTAGTGCCAGGTCACGTCAAGCGAGCCTGGGAATGAAGGCAGCCCCCTTTTAAATAACAAATGGTATCTCGACCATTCACTTGAAGGACACGCGGCACATATCCGTGCTTTCGTAGTTTAGTCGATCGGGATTTCAAGGAAGAAGCACATCATGAACTCCCAATGAAAGAAATCCTAAAAGGATCAGGACCATTGATTAGGAGGACATGCAGTGCATGATCTAAGCCACGGGTGGGGCCCTTCGAGATTTTCATAGTGTCAGTGCCGAAGATGTAATATTAGACGTCCATCCAAAAGGACGCATGGTGCGCGATCACATCGACATGTCGACATTCAGGAGTTCTAAGGGTAAGGGCTTCATATCTCAAAGCCCCGAACCCCGAAGCGCCGAAAGCGCCTTTGAGGATAAGCGTAGGGTCACGGCCCGTGGTCACTTGAGGGAGTAGAAAAGGCTGTACAAAGGGGGCCAAAAGTGCCGAGTTGAGTTTCAGAAGGGGAGCACCATGTTCTCCAGATGTCAGTTCAACTTGATCTCAATCTTGATACCTGCTTGGAACAAATGAAGAAGAGAGGGGGTGGTTGAAACCTCACCTCACCCATTAATTACAAGGTATGGAGGTCTCGGCAGGAAGTTTGCCCGAGGTGGTCCTCTGTACTGGTTTTTTCCACAGAAGCCATGTCGAGTCCTCGACTCCTTAGGGAAGTCTGCGCATGCTAATTCAACATTTAAGGGCTCAGTTACCCCCTGTCACGAGCCATGCAGAATTAAGGTGGCGTATGACAGAGGAGTGCAGGCCATATTTGATTGAAGAGATGCCTCATCCCGAAAGTCTAGGAGGCCTCTGATGGGCAAATGTTTAGGAGCATATATACTTAGTTTTGATATTTTTCAAGGCATTGAAGGGTTGAGCAAGGCTCCCGGTTGTAAAACTTTAATGAAGCACTGGTTATTCTGGTTATGCATGGACTCTTAAGACTTCTTGCCTTATGAATGTCAGTTTCTTTCACGTCTTTGTTTACACTGTGTTAGAGCAGCTCGAAATTGGAGGATCCAGTCGAGTTGTAACTGTTATAGGATGATGTAGGTTGGATCACTGTAATAGTTGCATTGTTTATAATCGGTCCCTATGATTTTCTTAGTGTTGAACGACCTGGAATTGGAGGATCTAGTCAAGTCCCCCCTTCAGTTCCTTGAAGCCCTGAACCAAGAGGATCTTGCATTCAGAGTTTTTCTTTTGCAAACTGTTGAAAGGCCTGTTGCCTGAGGTAGTTCGCTCACTCTTCTTACAAAGTCTTCCACCTGCTCATCTTTTAATAAACTCACTGACTGAAGTTAGATCAAGACCTCCTTTGTTCCTTACATACCAGACCTAGTCCCTGATTTAGAGCGATATCTTCTTGAGTCTCTACCCATTTGATCACCCATTAAAACTATCGTGGCATAAAACTGATGGGTGTTGTGCTCTGCTCCAGCAAGCAATCTAGGAGTGACTTATGACGCTAACATTATGATTAGTTTAGTTTACTTTATGCAATTTCCTTTTCTATATCTAGGTTGCAATTTTAATTCGAAGTTGATTATTGAGTTTAGTTTTCAATTATGAATCTAAGTAGTATGAATTTGCTTAATTAGCATAGAATGCAATTGAATTTAATAGAATAGTGTTTCCATATTGTTGGTGATTAATGCATGAATGAAAGAGTCACATGGATATGCAGGGTAGTTTATGTTGCTTCTATAATGGATAAGTTCTCATTGAATTGTCTAATCCATACCTTTCACTTTTCTATCGAAGTCAATATTGAGTTTATCCCTCTTGAGTTATCGTTAATTGTTAAATGTCATCGTGATATTATAAGACACCGGAGACATAACCATCAACACTATATTTGAGTTTTCTTGCTTTTATAGATTAGAGGATAGTTTCCTTGCTTTTGTAGATTAGAGAATAGTCTTCTTACTTTGGTAGATTAAAGAATAGTTTCTTATCATAGATTAAAGAATAGTTGTTGATTACTTTTATTGTCATGATGCTTTGAATTTAGTAGATTAAGATTTCCTTTCATAAATTAGAAGTAATTGTGAAGTTTAATTTAAGAATAGAGTTCACTTGCTTATTAGTTTGATTAGTTGTTTCTTGAGTAATTTTGATTAAGTTTACTTGTTGTAGAAGTTATCATAGGTTAGTTAGTTGATTGCTTGCTTTCTTACTTGCTTTGATAGGGTAGTTGCTTGTCTATTTACTTGCTTTAATATGATAGTTGCTTATTGAATTTGAGTAGGTTAATTAAGGTAGTTTGTTGTTGTTATTGCTTATTAGGTAGATTAAATAGATAGCTTGATTTTTCTTATTGTCATGATTAAGTTAACTTTCTTTAAATAGGGTTTTCATTTGTTTTCTTAGAACAATCCATCTATCCTTTCTTCAAAAGTTACTTAGGGTAGATAATTTAAGTTTCTTAGTAGGGTTTGATCATTAGTAGTCTTTGCTTGCGTAGATTAACCCTTAAATCGCCCATTTCCTTAGATAGACTATACTACCTCTAGCCTTTCTGCCTTGGCACATATAGTGCTACAACTCTAAGTTTACTTACCCCGGGTTGACAATTTAATTGAGGGTTTTTAGTGTTTTTAGTGTTTTTTAGTGCATATAGAACACCCATCATTTTTGGCGTCGTTGTCGGGGAGTTGTCTCAAGGTAGGAAATAGTTAGGAATTAGATCATTTTTAAACCTTAGCATTATATTGGTGGTGGGGGAACTTTAATATGAGAGGTAAGAACCTGTGCATCTGTTATTGCAGGCTCCCCCAAACCCAATGGTAGTTTTTGTTTTTGTTTTTTGTTTGCTTTCATGAACCGACCTAGAGACCCAAAAGGTAGATACATTAAATCCAAATCTGACCTTTCAACCATGGTTCCTTCTGATCTTTTGGGGGGAATGAACATTCCACTTATAAACTCTACATATCGATACCGAAAAACAGGAACTATCTCAACCCAAAGAGATAAATCAGTCTCTAAAGAGACTAAGACAGGGAGCACTATAGAACATAAAATTGAAGCAACAATAATAGTGGGATAGAAGACAAGACCACTCGAGCCTTCCACAAAACCAAACAATAAAACCTTTGTTTTCTTACCACCATCAGGAGATCCTAATTTTGAAGACATAATAGACCCTGAAAAGGTGAATACCTTGTTTGGAAGTTCAACCAATATAATTATCTCTCAAATTGATAAAGAAACTTTGGCACCAATAACCTCAACTGGCTCGAGTAGAGTCCCAGACACCCAAACAATAGGAAGACCTTCCCATCAAAGGGATACCTTGTTCTCTTCAAGGATAAAACCACTTAGGTACTCTCTTTTTGGAAACCAAACCAGTATGGATGATCATGGGGATCACAACAATGTAAGAAACGGGGAGGAAGAAGAAGCTGGAAACCAAACCGAAACTACCTTCAGGTTTCCAATTTTGGAGACCACCCCAAATGTTAATATGAAAAATATTCCCCTCTCAGCACTGCCCACCTTTTACGGTAAAAGAAGTGAAGATCTAGATACCTTCTTATTTGAATTCGACATCTTGTGTAGGAGCTACAACTACTTACAAGATGCCCAAAAACTTTCTGCCACCCTTGAAGACTCTACAGTAAGATGGTCCATGGGGTTGGGAGAATCCAATATTAGGTCTTGGGAAGCCATGAAAGATATATTTCTTAAAAAGTACGAAGACTACTGCAAGACCAAAGAATCTCATAATGATATTTTCAAAATCCAACAATAAGAAGACGAGAATCTCGAGGACTATATGGAACGGTTTGCATACATCTCCAAGAAGTCAAAATACCATGACCTTCTAGAGGATGCAGTTAGGGATCTTTTCCTTAAGGGAATTTCAGAAGAATACCTAGAGATGCTTAACTTCATGGCATCCGGTAACATCTCCCATAAACCATTTTCTGAAATATGTGAAATGTGTAAGAATTACTCAAGTAGTAGAGCTAAAACAGGAAAGAATGTTCGATATCCTTACAGTAGAAAATTAAAACCAGTTAGTTCAGGTGGTATCACAAGAGAAGATATAGGGAAACTTTTAGAGAACTTCAAGACAGATATCTTAAGCACAATAGGTTCCCAGTTGGACACCCTAAAAATTAAAAAGAAAGAGGAGGAGAAAAATCTAGCAATGAGCATATATTTCCCAAGATGTAGGAGGAAGCATTCCTCAATGGAATGCCCATTAGATAACATCTTAGTCTATGGCTTCTGCAAAAAGTACCATTCAACTAAGAAATTTCCATCATTTTCTGGATTGTTAGCCATCTATAGGAGTGGGGATCCTACGGAATTCTATTATGTGCCTAGGAGGCCATGAAAACCTAGGAACCAGTCCACATACCTAGATCCACAATCTCAAGTTCCACCCTATCACCAACAACAATAACAATGGAACTCACCAAGTTGGAAAAACTGGTCTACACAGTACCAACATCCTTGGATTCAAGGATGGATAGGAGAACATAACCAAGGGAACCCTCAAGCTCCACCTGTCTCCATGCCCAACCATCCTTATCCTTAGTTTCCACCAAACACTTCTCAAACTATGCCAAGTTTTGTTCCACCACCTTTACCTCCTATTCCACAACAACAACCGCTACAATATCAAAATGCAAGCTCCCCAAGACCAACATTATTACCGGCACAACCAATGCCCCATCCCAATAATATTCCAACTCAACCTCTTCACAATGTTGAGATGCAAGCCTTCCCTACATATGTTATTACTCTTGTTCCATTACAGGAGATTCAACTAACATCGGGAAAAGTTCTGGACAGGCAGAGGCCTTCAGTTGTCATCCAGGAAGAAGAAGAAACAGAAACCCCCAAACAACCCACGGATGACACTAGGTAGGAAGATCTTATTATTCCTAAGGACCAAGAGCCCAAGCTTCCCCAAAATGAACCTTCACAAATTACGAAAGCCCCTCCTTATCCAGAAAGATTGGTAATCGATAAACCTACCACTCGACCGGAATTTGACATCTTGAATGAATTGAAGAATATTTGTCTCAAGATTCCCTTGATACAAGCCATTAAGGACATTCCAATATACAGTAAGGTATTCAAAGAATTGTGTAGTAAGAAGCCAGGTAGGAAGAAGAAGGACTCTCCTACAGTACATTTGATAGGAGAACTTTCTGAGTACATCTCAGAGTAGCCTAACGTAGAAAAATATGGGAACCCAGGAAATCCCATAGTGACCATAACCATTAAAGAGGTTTCCATTGGAAACACTCTAATAGGCCTAGGGGCAGCCATCAATGTTATGATTTTTACTACCTTGGAGGAACTACAGTTAACACCTCTTCTTAGACCTACCCCAACTATTTTGGAATTAGCAGATAAGACCAGGGTTATACCTGAAGAAATTTTGGATGATATCATAGTTACTTTAGCCTCATGGGAGTACCCAGTAGACTTTCTTGTTATTCACTCAAATGATCCTACCAAAGGCCATCTTGTCATTTTGGGAAGACCTTGGCTAGCCATAGCCAATGCATTTATTGGTTGTAGAGAGGGAGAAATGACCATCTCAAATGGACTCTCTATCCAGAAGCTCACCATATACCCTCCAGCTCAACCTATCATGGAGAATATATGGTGGCTTGAATGTCCATATGAGAATGAGAACTGGGAAGAAACCATGTTTCCAAGTGATCATGCTTGGGGACTTCAGGAGCACACAATGGAAAATTTGCTAAACCAGTTCATTTCTGCTATCACATGTGTTGATTTTCCACAATCTTTTCCATAATTTGATTACATGTTTGGGGAAGAATTTCAGGAACAATTGGACCCATACATTTTGTCTTCGACATCTTTTAACTTCGAGATAGATGATTCTGCCATGTCTTATACCATGCCATACAAGATTATCCCAGGAAAATTTCTACATATAAACTACAGGCTAGATGCATATCAACAAAAACAGTTAGTAAGTATCCTTAAAGAGCAATCAGGGGCATTCACCTGGGAATAAATTGACATGAAGGGTACACACCCTGACACATGTATCCATTACACATATACCCAGGGTGAAGTAACACCTGTTAGGAAAACCCAGAGAAGGATGAACCGAACACTCAAATATATAGTAAAGGAGGAGATCCAAAAATTATTAAATGTCGGATTTATTTATCCCATCTCCGATATTAAGTGGGTATCCCCACTTGTAGTGGTTCCAAAGAAAGTGATCGGGAAATGGAGAGTTTGTGTTTATTTCTGGGAGCTCAACAAAGCCACTCTAAAGGATTAATTTCCTCTTCCTTTCATTGACCAAGTTTTGGATACCCTGTCTGGAAAGAAATATTTCTCCTTTTTAGATGGATATAGTGGGTACAATAAAATTATCATAGCACCCGAGGATTAGGACAAGACTACCTTTACTTGTCCTTGGGGCACCTATGCATATAGGGTCTTACCATTTGGATTGTGTAATGCTCCCACCACATTTCAATGGGCAGTGTTAGGCTGAAATATTGTTGTTTAATTCCATTGTAGTATTTTCCCAACCATTTAATTTGTCAATCCGAGGTTCGTAGGCTTACAAAGCACACGCAATATATATGCAGGACTGAAGTAGAAGTAATCTAATCTAAATTGTTGAAATGAAACTAATCTAGAAAAGCATGAAACATTAATCTAGGAAAGCAGGAAATTGCATAAAGGAAAAGAAATACAACATGTGAAGAGTTAACGACAAATAACATATGTGAACTCACACAATAAAGATATCTTGAATTACATAACAATAATCAAATGAAAATCATGAAAGCATAACAATGAAAGAATATGAATCAAAGGTAAGAATCCCTTTCTCTTTCGAATCTTAATGACTACTCTAATTCTAATTACATCCTAATTGAATTCTCTAATTGAATCCTCATGAAGAGATAGCACTCTCTTTTATACATGAGAGCCTTGAAGATAAGATAACCATCTCATTATTACAGATCCATTATTATCTCAACCTATTTTCCATTATTACAAAATATAATCCCTTTAAATCCTCACATATATCTCTCATATATCTTG
>ML779051.1:0-56515 GCA_009831015.1 Picea engelmannii
GGTCATGATCCCCCTCCTGATTGAATGATGGAAAAAATGTACTAAGTCCCAAACAAGGATGATTTTAAGGATGGAAATTTATTTTAAAATGTAGAAACCTTGGCGAATCTTACTAATCCTTCATAAGTAAACTATAAATGTTTGGCTATATTTTTGTAAAAGTATTCAAATTTCTAAGTATTTTATATAGTTTTTATAAAATTTTGGCTAATTTTAAGGTAAAATAATTTTATCCTATAGAATTTGGGAGAATCATTTTTAAAATAGAAAATCTCATTTTTGGAAAAACCATGGAAAATTAGCCCATGAGCGAAATTTAGCCCCTAAAATCATCCCTGGTCCCAAACTATTTGGATGCGTGTTCCCAACTTGACACTTGTCATGTTGAGAACTGTCTTCAATCCACATGTCCCCCTCCTTTAGACTTAGGATAAAATAATATCCTTGCTTTATACTTTTAAGAAATATTAATATAATATTCCTTTGGGTTTAAGCCCCTTTAACTTAGCCCCTTAACCTCAACTAGTGGTGTTAGCCCCCCATACACTTTTACATGGTTGGTCTGCCACAATGATGTGTTTTTATTATATTTTAATATGATTACATTTACATTCTCAATACAGAAGTACTGGTCTTTTTGCATCCAGGCTCACCAGCCTCAAAAACACAAATATCACACACTTAACCAATGCACGCAAAACTTCTGGGATGCGTGCACTCTTCTTTTAGTGCACCACCCTCACACACTTACACAGGTGCGTGTAACAATATGACATATATATATATAAAGGCTCTCTGGCCTCCAAAATCATGCACTAAGCTGGTGTGCACAAAATCCTAGACTGTGCGCCATCCTGGAAGGCTCCTCTTTTAGTGCGACATCCTTGCGCACTTACACTGGTGCCCATTGTATACATTAATTTGTTCCTCTTTTAGTGTGCCATTCCCACACTCACACAGTGGCATTCCAAATAAATTAAACTTCTCCTCTTTTAGTGCTCCATCCCCGCACACTTACACATGTGCACGCCAAACACATTACACTAAGCGCTATATTCATTTTAAAATGTGGACACTCTTTTAGTGTGATATTCACATGAACTAACTCAATGTGCGCAGAACTAAATAAAGGATCCTGTACCATCATCTCACCAACATATATGTAAAGTACAGTTACATTTATATGTACAATTGGGGTTCATCCTAGGGGTATTATATTCCCCTCCCCCTTATTTATGCACTATTCTTAGTGAAGTATATACACATGTACAACCAAAATTTCAAAAGTCTTCAAAATGATGGGGGTATTCTCCCCTCATAGCATCCTCATGCTCCCAAGTTGCATCCTCTGGGCCGTACCGGTTCCATTGGACCTTTACTAGCCCTGTGGCTCGATTCCAAAGCTGCTTGATCTTTCGATCCAATATGCACACCAAATGTACTTGAAAACCGCATTCTTGCTCCACCTGAATCACATTCCAATCAATTACATGATTAATATCTGGAACATACATGTTAAGCAATGATACATGGAATACATTATGAATACATATTGATGCAAGAAAGGAAATCATGTATGCTACAGGCCCAATCCTTTCCAGGATTTCAAATGGCCCACAAAAACGAGCTATCAGCTTTGAGAAATTTCCCAATTTTAGGGAACTTTTGTTGGCCTTTACTTTCAAGAACACATGATCACCCACTTTAAATTCTCTATGATTCTTTCCCTTATCAGCATATCTTTTCTTCCTGTCCTGGGAAACCTTGAAATTCTATTTTATTTTCATCGTTTTCTCTTCCATTTCCCTGAGTAGTTCTGGTCCAACCATTGTGTGGTCTACTGGGTTGTCCCAACTCACTGGTCTGTTGCATTTTATGCCATAAAGTGCCTCAAATGGGCTCATCTTCAGGGATTCTTGGTACCCATTATTGTAAGCAAACTCTTCCAAGTGCAAATAATCCTCCCATTTGGATGGTTTATCCATTACATACATCCTTAACATATCTTGTATTGCCTTATTCACCCTTTCTGTTTACCCATCCGACTTTGGATGATAAGTTATGCTAAAATGTAGATTTGTTCCAAATCCCTTGAATAATCCTTTCCAAAAATTTGATGTAAATTTTGGATTTCTGTCAGGCACAATTGTCTTGGGAATTCCATGTAATCGAGTTATTTCTTTCATATAAATATCAACTACGTTAGCTTCCTTGTGAGTGAGCTTTACTGGAATAAAATGGGCATCTTTGATAAGCTTATCAACCACTACCATGATAGAATCATGTTGCTTGTTGGTTCTCGATAGTTTGGTGATGAAATCCATTGTTACAAATCCCCATTTCCACTCAAGAATGGGAAATGGTTGTAGCAAACCAACTGGTTGTCTATGCCCAACTATGACTTGTTGGCATACCAAACACATGGAAATAAAATCATCAACTTCTTTCTTCATGCCTGGCAAATAATATTGAATCTTGATCGGTGCAATAGTTTTCTGGTAACCTAGGTGTCCAACATAAGGCACATTATGCATTTCTCCCAATATTATATTCTTCAATTCCCGAGAATTTGGCACATAAATCCTGCCCCTATACATGAGAATTTCATTATTTTCTAGCTTATAGTCTTCAACTTTCTACTGTAAATTACCTTGCTGAAGTTTTCCCTTTACCTCCATGTATTTCTGATCTAATTTTGCAGCCTCTAGAATTATATCTTTCAAGTCTTATTGCTACATGCTAATGGTTGTAGCATTCATCTCATGTACCCTCCTACTAAGTGCATCAACCACCTTGTTCTCTTTACCTTTGATATGTTTTATATCAAAATCATATTCACTGAGGAAATCTAACCACCTGCTTTTCCTGGAATTTATTATTGGTTGTCCAAACAAGTATTTTAGACCACTATGGTCTGTCCTTAACTCAAATATTTTTCCCATGAGATAGTGTCTCCACATATTCAAGGCATTCACTATGGCTGCCAATTCCAAATCATGAGTAGCATAGTGTCTTTCATGCTCCTTCAATTTTCTTGATTCATAGCACACCACATACCCATTTTGACTAAGGACTCCACCAAGTCCTTCTTTACATGCATCAATGCATTCAATGAAATCTTCATTTGGATCAACAATCCTTAGTATTGAAGCACTTGTTAATAATTTCTTCAAGTGTTGGAAACTCCTTTCACAATTCAATGTTCACTCAAACTTCACATCATTGTTCCGTAAAGAAGTAATTGGATGTGCAATCTTTGAGAATCCTTCAATAAATATCCTATAGTAACCTAGAAGGCCCATGAATGATCTCACCTCCGATACATTCCTCGGTGTTGGCCATCCTTCAAGGGCCTTTATCTTTTCAATAGCTACTTCTATCCCTTCCTCTAAAACAATATAGCCCAAATAATGAATTTGCTTCCGATAAAATGAGCACTTGCTCAATTTGGCATACAATTGATGCTCCCTTAATACCTATAACACCATCCTCAAGTGTTTCTCATGCTCTTTATCTGACTTAGAATATATAAGAATGTCATCAAAAAAGACAATGGAAAACTTATCTAAGTAATTCTTGAATATACCATTCATGAGACACATGAAGACAACTGGTGGATTCGTTAACCCAAGTGGCACCATTGTGACCTCATAATGGCCATACCTTGTTCTAAAATAAGTCTTGTTGTTTTCTTCTTCTTTAATTCTTACATGATGGTAGCCTGACCTGAGATCAATCTTTGATAATATTTTTTCATCTTTCAGCTGATCAAAGAGTTCATTTGTCCTTGGAAAAGGATACTTGTTCTTCACAATTACCTTTTTCAACTGCCTGAAGTCAATGAAAAGTCTCAAAGTTCCATCCTTTTTCTTCACAAATAATATTGGGGCACCCCAAGGTGAAACACTTGGGCGTATATACCCCTTCTTCAAAATATCTTCAAGTTGCATCTGTAGTTCCTTTAGTTCTGGTGTACTCATCCTATAAGGGGTCTTGGATATTGGGGCTACTCCAGGCATTAGATTGATAGAGAAATCTCTCTTTTGGGTGGAAAAACTACTATTTCTATAAATACATCTTCAAACTCTTTTAGGACTACATAATATTCAATATTTGACACCTTATCTTTAGGCGTCTCTTCCATATGTGATGCAACTATTTGACACCCTTTCCTGTAAATTTTCTTCAGCTACAAGGATGGAACTTTTTTGACAGTTATTTCTCTGGGAATTCTTTGTACTTTCCTTAAGTTTCCTTCCTCATCCAAACAAGTAAATTCCTTATTAGAATAGTCTAGGACAACATGATGTTGGTCCAACCAATCCATACCAATTAGGCAGTCATAGGAAGCTAAAGGTATGATTTTTAATCTTCCCTAGTGTTCAGTCCATTCATATTCATTGGATATGCCTTAACCATATCATTAATTTTTCTTTTATCTCTTGTAGATAGTTGCACCATCCAAGGTTTTCCAAGCTTGCTTCTTGGAAATTGAAATTTCTCCACCAACTTAGGATCTATATAACTATGAATAGCTCTTGAAACAATTAAAATAGAAATGGGTTGGTTATTGATCTTGCCTTCTACTTCAATCATATGTGATTGAAACTCATCTTGCTTTTTGTCCAGGGATACATAGATCTTAGGTACCCATCCAAGGTTTTCCAAGCTTGCTTCTTGGAAATTGAAATTTCTCCACCAACTTAGGATCTAGATAACTATGACTAGCTCTTGAAACAATTAAAATAGAAATGGGTTGGTTATTGATCTTACCTTCTACTTCAATCATATGTGATTGAAACTCATCTTGCTTGTTGTCCAGGGCTGCATAGATCTTAGGTACATTTCTGCTCATGTCCTCCATTGTTTCAGCTTGTTGTACATTGTGAACAGTCCTCAGTTTTTCACTTCTGTGAGGGAAATCTTTGTACATGTGATCTCCCTTACAACCCCGACATTGAATAGGTGGTTTCCTTGGTTTTTTCCCCAATGTCTCTATCATTCTGGATTCTTTAGAAGTTGGTTGTTCCTTATAGCTATTTCTAAAGAATGGTGGCTTATTTCCCTTCTTCCTCTATTCCATCTTGTTTTCTTCTTATCTTCCCAATATTTTTTGTAAGTTTCTTTCCCTTTATGTTGATCATGAAGACACTTAGCCCTTCTTATAATTTCCTCCAATGTTTTGGGATCATCGTATTGTATCATGTCACTGATAAATGATGGCATCCCACTCAAATATCTTTGAATCTTAATTTTCTCATCCTTGATGAAGGAAACATATTTCAGCAACTCTAAAAACCTCCTTTCATACTCATCTATGGTCATACTACCATGCTTGAGTTCAAATAATTCCTCCATTTTCTTATCATAGTATCTCTTAGTCAAGTATTTCCTTTGAAAATACCTCTTGAATTCTCTCCAAGTAACCTTATTCTCATCAATGTGTTTTACTTGCACAAATTGGTCCCACTACATTGATGTTTTTCCCTTAAGTTGATAGATAGAAATTCTACCGTCTTTATGAGAGGAGTAATTATGCAACTGAAAATACTTCCACATTTTTAGCAACCATGTCTCTGCATCCTCATCCTTCTTGTTTTCACCATCAAAAGTAGGAGTCTTGATTTTGTTCATTTCCCCTTGTAGCTCATCCACCCCAGACCTCTTCTTATGCTTTCTAATAGGGGATGGACTTGCGCTGATGTGTGTTCTCTTATTTGAATGACTTGGAGATTGATGATGATGTGTGCCAACACTTCTTGTTCTTCTTCTCTTATCATGAGACTTATGGCTCCCTGATCTAATTGACTCGATCTCCTTATCAATATTCTTCTCTATTATGCTCAAGATCTCCATTAACTTGATGTTGAAGTCTTCCTGCTGCTCCTTAGATTTCATAAGTCTCTCATTGTCAGCTTTATAACTCACGACATCCTTTTGCAAAAAAATTATGGTCTCTACCAAGTTCATGTTTTTTTCCTTACCTTATCCATGTCCATTTGAATTTGTACATTCATTACCCATATGGACATACATTCCTCTGATCTCTTCTTCATGGCTATAAACTCCTTGAACATATTCCATGATTCTAAACTTGTGTTAATCCTATTCTGATATAAATGTTGTTAACTCTACAAAATGTGAAGCCAACAAAATTTGTTAGGCTAAACAATTTAACAAATTCATGAAATTATGTACACTTATGTTTCCATAAAGCATCGAAATTCTTTCTTCTGATTTCTTGGGAAATCTTACTTCCCAATCGACTTCGCGTGCACTACATCTCAATTATAACCCATAATTAGCATGTGTTAGTTTTACACATGCAATGCTGAAATGTAGTGCATGTACCATGAATCTATATCCAATGTGCATACTTTTCTGTCACGTGCCAATTTCTAATGAGAAAAACTTTTGTGTCGTGCACCCATACTCTGTGCGCACTGCAAGCACTACTTTTCACAACACCAAGGTTTAATGTGTTCCTTCTGTGCACCAATACTCTCTGCACACCAATATTCTTCCACGTGCCAATATCCACTGAGAACATATTTTGTGCCACACACCAATACTCTACGCACACCACAAGCACAACGTTGCATGCACACCAACAAATTTGAACTATGCTATGTCAATGCTCCAAGCGCACATATTATGCATCACATTATTATTCGTGCACCATAAACTCTACACCTTGTGATTCCAAAATTCAGCACGCTTCACCGCACACCTATATTTTGTGCACGCCACTAGTTATACATGACATAATGCCAAAATTTAGTGTACATACCCTATGTACCATTATTTTCTGCGCAATGCCAAATGTTTAGTGCATGCACTATTTTTCCACATCATCGGCTCCGCATAATGCAGTACCCAATTTTAATATGCACACCTCCTCCCCTTTATCTTTCTATGCATCACTACTACTTAGCGCACACAAATATTTTCAACACTTAATTGATTTTTCCATAATTTTGACGCAGAAATTGGGGATTTTGCCTGATTTTCATCCAATTTCCACCATGGAAATTCTACAAACATGAAATTTGTTCAATTTCACCCCAATATACCCAAATTCAACCACTACAACAACAAATGTTTATGTGTGTTGCTAGTTGATATTTCTGGTGTGACATTTTCTAATTCATTCATGAACTGAAAATCTTATTCCAACAATTCCACTCCATCTGTCATGGATTCTCTGTAACTTCAAATTCAGCCATTTTCTGTCTGAATTTTCTTAAACAGGGATTAGAATTAAGGATATCTCTTCACTTAACCAAATTTCGCCAAATTCTCCATGATTTTAACGATAGAAATTGGGGGCTTTTACCCAATTCCACTCAATTGCTTCAATTTATGTCATGGACGCACTGTAACTTGAAAATTTGGCCACTCCCGAATTCAATTCTCTGTGAAAATCTGCTTCGTAATTATGCTAACTTGATCCATCCAGGCTTAGTGTTGAAAATTGGGCTTTGATACCATATTGTAACATACCCAACCACCAATTGGGCTATGCCACTTAAAACTTTCTTGAACTCTGATACCACATTGTAATGTCTCCATTACCAACAACTCCACAAAATTTCTTTGATACTAATTAAAACATATAAATACTTTTCAATGCACAATTACATACATATTCATAACAAAAATATACATGCAACATAAACATGTTAAACCCATGAAAACAAATGCATAATTATTACTACAACACATGATTTACACACAATTGACACTTATCTTTGATTTAATTTACGCCAACTGTGTGCAGACCTTCCATGTTCCTCCCAGCATTAGACCACACTACTCGTAACTCTTAGCAGTGGGTCACCCCAGAGCTGGGGATAAACTCCACTTGGTTAAGGTTTTCTAGCCAAGGTAAAGTAAATCAGTCAGCAAGAAACTCAGTCACAGGTGACACAAACACATGAAACTCTATCATAGGTGCCAATTCATACTAACAACATACAATCCCACATTCCCTAGACGCATGTCCCATCCCAAGAAGTGTTCCCCTTCTCTGATCAACAATCCTTCAGTTGCCCCACTTCCCTTCCAAGGATTCAACAACAGGCCGAACAAGAAGTCTCAGAGCCTTGTCACTGCAATTTATCACCTTGGGAAATTACTTCTCTGCAATTCTTTCACCTAGAGAGAATGCAATGACCTACGATCCTGAAAAATCACCTCCTTAGTTCATCTCTCCAAGATAATTAAGGCACATGTATATGTGACAGTAACAACAAGGTACTGATAACAGTCACTATAGGGTCGGATGACAGTAACAACAATGTCATGATCCCTCTCCTTATCAAATGATGGCAAAAATGTACTAAGTCCCAAACTCTTTGGATGCATGTTCCCAACTTGACACTTGTAATGTTGAGAACTATCTTCGGTCCACATGTCCCCCTCCTTCGGAATTAGGATAAAATAATATCCCTACTTTATACTTTTAAGAAATATTAATATAATATTCCTTTGGGTTTAAGCCCCCATAACTTAGCCCCTTAACCTCAAATAATGGATTTCACCCCCCATACTCTTTTACATGGTTGGTATGTCGTAGTGATGTGTTTTCATTATATTTTCATATGATTACATTTCCATTCTCAGTACAAAAGTACTGTTTTTTTTGCATCCAGGCTCACCAGCCTAAAAAACACAAAGATCGCGCACTTAACCAATGCACGCAAAACTTTTGGGATGAAAACACTATTCTTTTAGTGTGCCACCCTCACGCGCTTACATAGGTACGTGTTACAACATGACATATATAGAAAAAGGCTCTCTGGCCTCAAAAACCATGCACTAAGCTAGTGTGCATAGAATTTTGGACTATTCTCCATCCTCGAAGGCTCTTATTTTAGTGCGACATCCTTGCACACTTACACCGGTGTGCGTTGTATACATTAAGTTGTTCCTCTTTTAGTGTGCCATTCCCGCGCACTCACACAGGTGTGCACCAAATACATTAAACTGCTCCTCCTTTAGTGTGCCATCCCTGTGCACTTACACAAGTGTGCACCAAACACATTACACTATACACTATATTCATTTTAAAATGTACGAACTCTTTTGGTGTGATACTCATGCGCACTAACCAAACAAAGGATCTTGTACCATCAACTCACCATCTTATATGTAAAGTACATCTAAATTTATATGTACAATTGGGGTCCAACCTAGGGTATTACACATTACCCAGGTCGGCCTTCCTGGCGATATAATGGAGATCAGAGAAAAAATCACATACTTGATGCCACATGACCCATTCAGCCATTGACACACACCATCGAAGAAACCCCAAACCATTGATTTGTTGATCTACACCTCCCTTATCTCCTTGCATTTGGTCTCCTCCATCTCTGATTTATAATTTGAGAGTAAGGACAACACGTGTTGTGAAACTTTGAACATGGGTGGCACCTTACCCTCAAATATTCTAGAATTTTAAGCAATCCAGATGCCCCAAGCCACTAAGATAGTCAGATAGTGAATTGATTTTAGTGAATGATTCAAGAGGTGAGATATCCCCATCTCCCGTTCAATTTCCTGCCATACTTGTAGAGTGAAAGGACACCACAAAAACAAGTGTGTATTTGTTTCTTCCAAGTTTTTACAAATATAACATATCCTAGGTCCATGCTTCCCTTTAATTCGTAACCGATCCTAGGTTAACCTTACCATGAAGTACTAATCAAAATAAGATAATTCTCTTTAGTAGACCTTTAATTTTCCACCTTTATCTCCTGGACATCATCACAAAACATGGCTCGATATCCCATTTCGGTTGTATAAACCCCACCCAACTTTTGATAGTGCCACACCAATTCATCCTCAATATACGAGAGATGAAAATTCACCTTGAGCAGTCCCCAAACATATTGCGACCATTGTTGATGCCATTGATCCTCAAAATCCAGGGCCCCCGCTGATTTCCAACCTTGTCTCCATATTGAAGAATGATCTGGATCCCCACATTTATTTGGTGTACTTCTCCTTGTTTCATAGAGATGAGTGACCAATCCATTGGAAAGAAAAATCTGATCACTGCAACCCGCTATGGCATCTACACCCACCCTAACACTAGAGCTGATCCAGATTATTTTTGACATGAAATGAGAGCTAAGATATAATAAAGAGATATACAAATATATATCAGATATCCAATAATATAACATAGAGATAAGCATAAACACAAATATACAGTAATACACAATTTCTATTAATGTGTGAAATATACAGAAGTGTAAAATTACAGAGTGAAAGACTCGCTAGAATGGTAGCAGCATATCTCTGAGAAGAGATGTGATGGATACGCTCATTCGTAAGAATATGATTGTTACAATGAGGCTCCAAATGCCTTTAACATAAATAAAATCCAAAACTCTAACCCCGAAAGATGAAAAGCGAACAATTTTGTGGACCCTGTTTTGGGTAGTTTGGTCTATCAAATTCCTAAGGGCGTAACTTTTGCATACGATTTTCATTTGGGCACACGATATCTCATTGGAAAGGTATCAATGAGGAGATTCATTTTGGGGGCTCAATCAAAACCTTTAGCTATGATTGAGGTACCCGATCGTGAAAACACGCATTTAGACCCTCAAAATGGCCCCAAAAGTTTAGGAACCGAGAAATTGCTAAATATAGTAAATTGGCAACGAAGTTTTGAGCCAGTTGGAATAGGTGGGTAGCCACCGATATCCACCTGGATAAATCCTCCCTCCTTAGAAAGCAATGGTCTCCATTGCATTGAGTTACCGGGTGAGAGGGGAAATCATTTGTTGAATCTAAATCTCGGTGAGCTGCTTGCCTTGCTGGAGAAGTTTTGTTGCTTGGTTTGTGGGAGGTTGTCGAGAACCTAATGAGATGACTGTGTGAAGAAGGAATATTTGTGCTTTGATTCAATATTTTCAACTTGTGGAGGTGCTTGGACTGAGGTTGCAGTGGTTGCAGTGTCCTTCTATTCACCTTTTGAATAGATTGTGAAGAAGCTTAATTTTGTAGTATGAGACACAACCTTGTGGCACTTTTAGGTGGGACAATAGTTGGATCTACCTCTGGTATCCTATAGAGATGACACCCTAAAGTAACAATGACACTATGGGGCCGAGACTCATATTTATCATGTCACTTCCACATATATTTCTGGCCCGAAAGAACATCACACACATCCAGTGGGGCAACATCACATAATACCTCATCCTTGAAGGGTTGGATTTAGTATGAAAATAGACACTATTGGCTAACATAGAGATCTCGTCCCTGGCGAAGTCACCTGATGTTATATGGTTTTAGGTGTGGTGTTTTTGACAATCCAAACTACTTGACGATCTCTGTTGAGATGAGGTTTTTCTAGCTTCCGCTATCAATAATAAAATGCAGCGGGGTCCCCTTCTCTGACTTCTGTGAATGAAAAAGGTGCTCCCCCTCTTCAAGATCTATTGGTTCTTCTAGTTGAATTGTTACGATCACGATAGTAGTAGTGGGGTCAACATCGTTGATCTGTCTCCTTCCATTATTTTCTGAATCAGATTCTAAATCAGGGTTCGACTCCTTTTCTTTGATATGGACCACCAATGATTGTTTTGAGCAACATTCATCAGTGTTGTGCTAGGGGATTTTGTGGAAATCAAACCACTTTCTAGTGTCCTTTTTATTTCCATTACATTCTTTTCCTGTGGCTTGGAAGGATTTTCGAGAGGTTGTTTGTTAGGGTTGTCTTTATCATACTTTGGTTGTTGCGTATTTTCAGACCCGAACTCCCATTTGTTTGGTGCCTAAATTTTTGTTTGATTTTGACAGCATATCAATAGGTAGCTCCCAATGATGATATTTCCAAGAAATCCATTTTGGTTTGGATGTACCTATGGAAAGACCTACGGTATTTCAAAACCAGATATTGCTCAGAGACTTTGATACCTAGCTTGGTGCGCAAGGTATGGAAATTATTTGTGAACTTTGGCACCTATTGGCCCCTATCTTCCTACAGTGTGGTCTATCTCATGTATTGGTCATCATAGTTACCAACATGGTAATATAGTTCCTTGACTGCATCTACAAAAAAAGCCCAAGTGGGCTCAACCACATATATTTGAGACTCCTATGTGGAACTTTTCTCCCAGTAAGTTTCCCACCAATGTTTGACATGGGGGAGAGCCTTAAGGAGTGTGAAGGTGATATTTTCCCTGTCGGAGAAATTGTGAACTGAGAAATAACCTTCTAGCATATTTAACCATTTTTCTAGGGCATCTGCATCTATGTGTCCTTCAAATACATGAATATCAAAATTAACTTGTACCTTGAAAGGTGAGGTGCCTCCAAAGTGGTCGCTTGATGAATATGCATTTTTTTTTATCGATATGCATTAAAATATGTGGGTAAAATTATCCATCATTTCGTCCCTCTATCACGTGAGAGATTGCTCAAGAAACAAATTAATATAATCTTCTTCTCCATCGTCTTTATTTTCTTCTTCCATGGAGGGTTTCTTGGGAGTGCGAGAGCGATTTTCCTCAAGAGAGACAAGCTTGAGACAAAAATTCCTATACTCAGACCTCTTCGGGTCGATGCACTGAAAAACGACCAAGAGCAGCCTGCTCTGATACCACTGATCTGGATTATTTTTGGCACAAAATGAGAGAGGAGATATAATAAAGAAATAGACAGAGATATATCAGATATCCAATAATATAACAGAGACATATGAGAGATATAACCATAAACACAGAGATACAGTAATACACAATTTCTATTAATGAGTGAAATGTACATAACTGTAAAATTACCGAGTGAAATGTACATAACTGTAAAATTACCGAGTGAAAGACTCACTAAAATGGTGGCAGCTTATCTCTGAGAAGATATGTGATAGCTACATTCATTTGCAAGAAGGTGATTGTTACAACGAGGCTCCAAATCCCTTTTTAACATAAAGAAAATCCAAAACTCTAACCCTAGAAGATGAAAAGACAACAATTTTGTGGACCTCGTTTTTTGTAGTTTGGTGTATCAACTTCCTCATGGCGTAACTTTGGCATACGATATTCGTTTTGGGCACACGATAGCTTGTTGGAAAGGTATCGATGAGGAACTTCATTTTGGGGTCTCAATCAAAGCCTTCGATTGTTATTAAGGTGCCTGATCGAGAAAAAACATCGTTTAGGCCCTCAAAATTTCCCTGGAAGTTTAGGAACTGAAAAACTGCTAAAAATAGTAAATTGCCAACGAATTTCTTTGATTCAGTTGGAATAGGTGGGTGGCCGACGATATCCACTTGGATCAATCCTCCCTCCTTAAGAAACAATGGTATCCATGTCATTGAGTTCCCAGGGGAGAGGGGAAAGAGTTTGTTGAATCCGAATCTTGGTGAGATGCTTTCCTTGTTGGAGAAGTTGCACTGCTTAGTTTGTGGGAGGTTGTCAAGAACCTGATGAGATAATTGTGTGCAGAAGGAATCTTTGCAATTTTCTTCAATATTTTCGGCCTGTGGAGGTGCTTGGACTGAGGTTGCAGTTTTTTTAGTGTCCTTCTGTTCACCTTTTGAACAGATTATGAAGAAGCTGAATTTTGTACTATGAGATACTACCTGGCGGCACTGTTTAGGTGGGATAATAGTTGGAACTACCTCTAGTATCTTGTAGAGATGACCCCTGAGAGTAATAATGACACTACAGGGTCAAGACTCATAAATAGCATGGTGCTTTCACATATATGGTTTGGCCAAAATAGCATTGCAGACATCCAGTAGAGCAACATCACATAATACCTCATCCTTTAAGGGCTAGATGTCGTATGACAATCGACACGATTGGTTGACACAGAGAAATTGTCCCTGGAGAAGCCACTCGATGGTCTATGGTCGCGGGTGTGGTGTTGTAAGCAATCCCAAATTTTTGAAAACCTCTGCTGAGATGCGTTTTTTCTGGCTTCAACTATCAACAATAAAATGTAGTGGGGTCCCCTTCACCCACATATGTGAATGAAAAAGGCACTCTCCCTCTTCAGGATCTGATGGTTATTCTAGTTGAATTGTTGTGGTCATGAAAATAGTAGTGGGGTCTCCGTCGATAATCTGACTTCTTCCATTATTTTCTGAATCAGATTTTGAATTGGGGTTCATCTCCTTTTCTTTGATCTCGACCACCAATGATTGTTTTGAGTGACAATAATCAGTGTCGTGTCATGGGATTTTGTGGAAATCTCACCACTTTCTAGTGTCCTTCTTCGTTTTTCCACTACCCCTATCATCATGTGGCTTGGACGGGTTTTCAGGAGGATTTTTTGTAGGGTCGTCTTTATCATACTTTGGTTCTTGCGGATTTACATACCTGAACTCCCATTTGTTTTGGTGCCTAAATTTTTGTTCGATGTTGACAACATTTTTATAGGGAGCTCCCAGTGATGATATGTCTAGGAAATCCATTTCAATTTTGATGTACCTATGCATAGCCCCGCGCTATTTCAGAACTAGATGTCCCTCAGACACTTTGATACCCAAATTGGTGTGCAAGTTATAGAAATTATTTGTGAACTCCGGTAATGTTTTGCCCCTCTCTTGCTGTAGTGTTGTCCATATCATTTATTGGTCATCATAGTTACCAACAGGGTAATATTGTTCCTTGACTGCATCCACAAAAAAATCCCAAGTGTGCTCAACCCCATATGTTCCAGACTCCTATGTGGAAATTTGCTCCCAGTAAGTTTCCCACCAATGTTTTCCATGGGGAGATCCTTAAGGAGTGCGAAGGTGATATTTTCCCCGTCGGAGAAATTGTGAACAAAGAAAAAAATTATAGAAGATTTAACCATTTTTCTAGGGCATCCACATCTATCTATCCTTCAAATATGGGAATACCAAAATTAACTTGTACCTTGAAAGGAAAGGTGCCTCCAAAGTGGCCTCTTGATGAAGAAGTGTCTATTGTTATCGACAAGTATTGTAGGATGTGGGAAAAATTATCCATCATTTCATCCCTCTGTCGCGTGAGAGCTTCCTCAAGCAACGGATTAATAAAATCTTATTCTCTGTCATTTTTATTTTCTTCCGCCATGGATGGTTTCTTTGGCATGCAACAATGATTTTCCTCAAGAGAGACAAGCTCAAGACCCAACTTTCTATATTCAGACCTCGTCGGGGACATGCACTGAAAAACGACCAAGAGAAGCATGCTCTGATACCACTGATCCAGATTATTTTTGACATGAAATGAGAGCGGATATATAATAAAGAAATTTACAAAGATATATCAGATATCCAATAATATAATAGAGATATATCATAGATATAACCATAAACATAGAGATACAATAATACACACTTTCTATTAAAGAGTGAAATGTACAAAACTGTAAAATTATAGAGTGAAAGACTCGCTAGAATGGTGGCAACTTATCTCTTAGAAGAGATGTGATGGCTATGCTCATTCACAAGAAGATGATTGTTACAATGAGGCTCCAAAAGAATTTTTAACATAAATAAAATCCAAAACTCTAACCTTGGAAGATGAAAAACCAACAATTTTGTGGTCCAACTTTTGGGTAGTTTGGTGTATCAACTTCCCGGGGGCGTAACTTTGGCATACTATTTTCGTTTGGGACACACGATAGCTCATTGGAAAGGTATCGATGGGGAGACTCATTTTGGGGGCTCAATAAAATTCATAGGCCATCATTGAGGTGCCCGATCGCGGAAAAATGTCGTTTAGGCCCTCAAAATGGCCCCGAAATGAAAAACTGCTAAAAATAGTAAATTGGCAACAAACATTTTTGAGTCAGTTGGAATAGGTGGGTGGCCAACGATATCCATCTAGATCAATCCTCCCTCCTTAGGAATTAATGATTTCCATTGCGTTGAGTTACCAGGTGAGAGGGGAAAGCGTTTGTTGAATCTGAATCTTGGTGAGTTGCTTGCCTTGCTGGAGATGTTGTGTTGCTTGGTTTGTGGGAGGTTGTCAAGAAATTGACGAGATGAATGTGTGCAAAAGGAATATTTTTCATTTTATTCAATATTTTTTACCTGCAAAGGTACTTGGATTGAGGCCCAAAATAAAATCATAGGCATCCAGTGGGGAAACATCAAATAATACCTCATCCTTGAAGTGTTGGATGTTGTATGACAATCGACATTGTTGGCTGACACAAAGATCTTGCTAGAATTGTGGCAGCTTATATATGAGAAAAGATGTGATGGATATGCTCATTCATAAGAATATGATTGTTAAAATGGGGCTCCAAAGGCCTGTTTATCATAAATAAAATCCAAAACTCTAACCCTGGAAGATGAAAAGCTAACAATTTTGTGGACCCTGTTTTTGGTAGTTTAGTGTATCAACTTCTCGGGGGCGTAACTTTGGCCTAGGATATCCGTTTGGAGTGCATGATATCTCATTGGAAAGGTATCGACAAGAATATTCATTATAATGTCTCAATAAGAGCCTTTTCCTATCGTTGAGGTGCCTGATCGCGAAAAAACGTCGTTTAGGCCCTCAAAATGGCACCAGAAATTTAGGAACCGAGAAACTACTAAAAATAGTAAATTTCCAACAAACTGTTTTGAGCCAGTTGGAATAGGTGGGTGGCTGTCGATATCCACCTAGATCAATCCTCCCTCCTTAGGAAGAAATAGTCTCCATTGCATTGAGTTCCCAGGGGAGAGGGGAAAGCGTTTGTTGAATCTGAATCTTGGTGAGTTGCTTGCCTTGCTAGAGAAGTTGCGTTGCTAGGCTTGTGGGAGGTTGTCAAGAACCTAATGAGATGACTATGTGCAGAAGGAATATTTTCTCTTTGATTCAATATTGTCGACTTGCGGTAGTGCTTGGACTAAGGCTACAGTCGTTGTAGTGTCCTTATGCTCAACTTTTGAACAGATTATGAAGAAGCTGAATTTTGTAGTATGAGATACTACATTGTGACACTGTTTAGGTGGGACAATAGTTGGAAATACCTCTGGTATCCTGTAGAGATGACCCCCTAGAGTAACAATGACATTACAGGGTTGAGACTCATAAATAACATGGTGGTTGCACATATATGGCTGGCCCAAAAGAACATCACAGACATTCAGTGGGGCAACATCACATAATACCTCATCCTTGAAGGGTTGGTTGTTGTATGACAATCGAAACTATTGGTTGACACGGAGATGTTGTCCCTAGCGAATCCACCTGATGTTGTATGGTTGCAGGTGTGGTGTTGTCAAAAATTCCAACTATTTGAAGACCTCTGCTGAGACGAGGTTCTTCTCACTTCCGTTATCAACAATAAAATGCAACGGGGTCCCCTTCACCCAAATCTATGAATGAAAAATGTGCTCCACCTATTCAAGATCTGCTGGTTCTTCTGGTTGAATTATTTTGGTCGCAACAGTAGCAATGGGGTATGCGTCAATGATTTGTCTTCTTCCATTATTTTTTGAATCAGATTCTGAATCAGGGTTCGGCTCTTTTTATTTGATATCGACCACCATTGATTGTTTTGAGAGACATTCATCAATGTTGTGCTAGGGTATTTTGTGTAAATCACACCACTTTCCAATGTCCTTCTTTGTCTTTCCATTACCCTTGTTTTCCTGTGGCTTGGATAGGTTTTCGGGAGGTTGTTTGCTAGGGTCGTCTTTATCATACTTTGGTTGTTGCGGATTCGCAGACCCAAATTCCTATTTGTTCTGGTGCCTAAATTTCTGTTCGATTTTGACATCATATCAATAGGCAACTCCCATTGATGAGATGTCCAGGAAATCCATTTCGGTTTGGATATACATATTCAGTGCCCCGTGGTATTTCAGAACCAGATGTCGCTCAAAGTCTTTGATACCTAGCTTGGTGCGCAAGTTATGGAAATTATCTCTGAACTCTTGCACTACAGCATTGTTTCGCTCCTCTCTTGACACAGTGTGGTCCATCTCATGTATTGGTCATCATAGTTACAAATAGGGTAATATTGTTCTTTGACCGCATCCACAAAAAAATTCCAAGTGGGCTCGACCCATGTATTCAAGACTCCTCTATGGAAATTTGCTCCCAATAAGTTTCCCACCAATGTTTGACATGGGGGAGAGCCTTAAGGAGTGTGAAGGTGATATTTTCCATGTCAAAGAAATTGTGAATGAATAAATAACCTTCTAGCATATTTAACCATTCTTCTAGGGCATCTGCATCTATTTTCCCTTCAAATATGGGAATATCAAAATTAAATTGTACCTTGAAAGGAAAGGTGCCTCCAAATTGGCTTCTTGATGAATATGTGCCTATTGTTATCAACAAACATTGAAGGATGTGGGAAAATTCTCCATCATTTCGTCCCTTTGTTGTGTGAGAGCTTGCTCAAGCAATAGATTAATAGAATCTTATGCTCCGTCATTTTTATTTTCTTCCGCCATGGAGGATTTCTTGGGCATGCGAGAGAGATTTTACTCAAGAGAGACAAGCTCGAGACCCAACATGCTATACTCATACCTCGTCGAGGAAATGCACGTAAAAACGACCAAGAGAAACCTGCTCTGATACCACTGATCTAGATTATTTTCGCCACGAAATGAGAGCGGAGATATGGTAAAGAAATGCACAGAGATATATAAGATATTGAATAATATAACAGATATATATTAGAGATATAACCATAAACACAAAGATACAGTAATACACAATTTCTATTAATGAGTGAAATGTACAAAACTGTAAAATTACAGAGTGAAAGACTCGCTAGAATGGTGGTAGCTTATCTCTAAGAAGAGATGTGATGGCTATGCTCATTTGAAAGAAAGTAATTGTTACAATGAGGCTTCAAAGGCCTTTTTAGCATAAATAAAATCCAAAAATCTAACCCCGAAAGACAAAAATCCAACAATTTTGTAGACCCCGTTTTCGGTAGTTTGGTGTATCAACTTCCTGTGGGCATAACTTTCGCATACGATCTTCATCTGGGGTGTACGATAGCTTGTTGGAAAGGTTAAGAATAGGAACTTCATTTTTGGGGATCAAACAAAAACTATGGGCATTTTTGACGTACCTAATCGCGAAAAAGCATCGTTTAGGCCCTCAAAATGGCCCTCAAATTTTAGGAACCAAAAAATGCTAAAAATAGTAAATTACCAACGAAGTGTTTTAAGCCAGTTGGAATAGGTTGGTGGCCACCGATATCCACCTGGATCAATCCTCCCTCCTTAGGATGAAATGGTCTCCATTGTGTTGAGTTCCTGGGGGAGAGGGGAAAGTGTTTGTTGAATCTGAATCTTGGTGAGTTGTTTGCCTTAATGGAGAAGTTGTGCTTCTTGGTTTGTGGGAGGTTGTTGAGAACCTGATGAGATGGTTGTGTGCAAAAGGAATATTTTCTCTTTGCTTCAATCTTGTTTACCAATGAAGGTGCTGCTAGAATATAGAAGTTCATGTGCTCGTTTTACCATTGACGATACCCTCGTCACCCAACCATAGGCCGAAGCCACCCTCCGAGCACCTTAACCTTGACTGAGAATTACTCCGAAAGAAAACCCTAGGCTAGATAGCCAAACAAGGTGTAGTGCATCTTCCTTCAAGGATAGCGCACCAACAATAGTTGATAAGATAATCCAAACCCTAGCCAAGAGATAGTCCAAGCCAACACTGAAAAATGGTTGCTGCAGCAGCTGCACTTGCAGCTCTCCTCCACACGTGTGCACCAAACTGGGAACTACAATGCGCACCAGTTGCTGCTCTGAAATTCTGAGATGTGTCAAATGAGAATTGGCTCCCTGTATTTATAGTGGTTCTGCCATATTTGTTGGGGCCGACTTCTCCTTCTAGATATGTGTCTGTTCAGTATTTTATTATTTCTAGCCGACTTCTTCTCTTGGAGGCTAATAACCTAATATAAATTATCTTCTTGAGCCGACAAGACTTCTAGGGTTATTAACCAACTCATTAGTGTTTTCTCTTACTTTCCAGAGTCTTCTATTCTCGTCAGGTTCACACATGGAGGTAAATACCTCCCGCAGATAACATAAAATTAACACTCCATCCTAGCTAGGGAGGTATTATAGGTAATGGTCTTGAGCACAAAAACATTCCATTTACCCGGTAGCATCAATATAGTCGTTTAGACTATCTCATGACTAGATCATGAGCATCATCACCATCAGCTGCATCATCTCTTGAAACCATACTTCATCTAAGTAATTAGACATGATGTTGGATAAGTCACTCACACCATAGAGTGATACAAGAGCCATTCTTATAATCTAGAAGAGTAAATGATCTGAACCATTTTCCGTCTGGAAAATCTTTGTTCATCATTCGTCTGGATGATGATTATCTCTAATAAACTGTTGATAGTCTTCAAGGCAATTTGAACAAAAGATAGAACACAACTGTGTCTATTCATAGTAGTACATAACTGCAATTCAGTGGTACACTACCACACCAAGTAACACACAAGTACTTGATCAACAACATATAGTCACGAACAGTGGAACATATCCACCACAGTAGTCTTCATCTACTGCCATACAGTCTTCATAACAAACATCTGATAGCAACCTGCATAGAAACAATGTTATGATATAAACTGAATCATCTGGGCCAATCTTTCACTCACATCTGTGATCTCTGAAAGAATATCTGCCTCATGAACAATGGAACATATCCACCATAGTAGTCTACATCTACTGTCATATAGTCTTCATAACAAACATCTGATAGCAACCTGCACACAAACAATGTTATGATATAAACTGAATTATCTGGGCCAATCTTTCATTCACATCTGTGAGCTCTGAAAGAATATCTACCTCGTAGTAGAATAATGAGATATCTAGACTATTCTTCTCAAGCAAGGAAGAATAATTGTCATGTCTTCTGAACCTGGACCATTCCCCACCCTGGGCCATTCTTCCTACACTAATCAAAGTGCACCCTGGAGAGAATGTATAACCCTAAGGAATGTTGAGTCTGGACCATTCCCCACCCTGGTCCATTCCTCCTACACTAATCAAAGTGCACCCTGGAGAGAATGTATAAACCCTAAGGAATGTCTGTCCCTGATTGATGAGCCTGGACCATTCCCCACCCTGGGCCATTCCTCCCACACTAATCAAAGTGATCCCTGGAGAGAATGTATAAACCCTAAGGAATGACTATCTGGACCATTTCCTCTGTTAACCACAAGAGGAAAATGCTGTCCTACATCAACCTCCAAAATAGACCATTCCTCATGTTAACCACAATGAGAAATCATTGTCCAACGAGGCGGTCCAGTCTTCTTGAGTAACCCTCAAGAAGAGAGACTGCCCTAGACCACTCCCCATGTTAACCGCAATGGGAATTCGTTGTCTATGATACATCAGCAATCAGACTACTTCCCATGTTAACCACAATGGAAAGTGATTGTCTATCAGAAGTCTCAATCCACTTTCCGAACAAGAAAGCATCTGTCCAAGATGGACTATTTTTCAAATTTAAAGATGAATGTCTTCAATAATGTTTTCAATGCTCCCTCCTAACTTGGAGAGTCATTTCTTCCTTTTTCAATAAGAAGGAAGTTGCTTCCACGAGCTCTAGCTTGAGTATGCAAACTCTTTCATCTTGGATGGAAGTTTTACCAAAATGTTTGCTTATCTGCTCATCTATGGAGATATGTATTGGAGAATCATTTTCTCCTTTCTGGACTTCATCATGGATAATGTAATGCTTGATTTCAAATGTACTTTAGTCTAGAACACTGTGAAGGCTTCATATAGATCTGAGAAATAGAGTATATCATAGTTGGAAAAATTGGAACATACCTATGTGGCACTTGTTTTTGTCATCATGAGATTTGATCTACTGAGTAATCATCTTGATGTTATAGGAAATCTTCACCATGCTTTTGTTGTGCATTGGAGGTTCTCCACCAAGTTATCTTCTTCTTATCTGCATACAGGAGTCTCTTTCTAGTATTCCTCAAAGTCTTGATATTTCTCTTAATACACTCTTTATTCAATTTCTCTGGAGAACATTCTTTGCATTCATCTGATGTAGAATTCCAACTCATGGATGTTGCGGATGAGATAGTGACTTATGTAGAGATAAGTCTGGTTTACTGGAACAAGTAATCATCATAGTCTTCTCCATCCATCTAGGAGAACCTCTAGTTCTAGGTCCTGCAATGCTTTAGTTCATAAGTCTTCCATACACTTGTTCTTTATCACGACTTTTAGTTCTTCTGCTTGATTGCTTTTAGTGAGTTCATATCAGGCTGGTAATCTTTTGATTCTTAATATTATGACTGGTTGTTCTAGCTTTTCTTTCTTTCTTGGAATCTTCATGTTCTTCTTCATGTTTTTCCTTAGCTCTTGGGTCCATGGAGTTTCTTATATATTCCATGCCCTAGATATTCCACTTCTTCCTTTCATCATAGGATCACGGATCTAGATGGACAACCAGGAATACTTTAAGGCTTCTCTTTGAGGAAGTCTTCTTCTGCGGTTGAACTGAACACATACTATCTTTCATGGTTGCTACCATGGATATATATATTTCATCATCTTCAATGGATCATGGGATTAGCTCCCTCCTAATCCTTGCTTCATGTATAATTGCATGTAATAAGCTCCCTCCGTCTAACAGAGTCCTTGCTTCCATCTGGATCCGTATTGTCTTCTACAATATATAATTGGCTTTCTTGTCTAATAGAGTCCATGCTTCCATATGCATCCTTATTGTCTTCTCCAATGTATAATTGGCTCTCTTTCTTCCATCTTATTGTTTTCTACAAAACGTCATAAGTCCTTTTCCAATTTCCTCTTGATTGTTGACTTCTTTCTGTCTTTTCTTCTTCTAAGTTTCTTCATGATTGATTCAACTTATCTTGCAATAGCTTCTTCATGATTTGTATTTCATCCTTTCATGTGTATTATCTAATGATATCCATTTTCATCTTGTTTGTTCTTCTATAGATATAGTTCTTCTTGGAACATATTATTTTCCAAGAGATAGATATACAAGATATGTACAGAGATGATGCAAACAAGATATGTACAAGAAATAAGAAGATTGTTGTTACCTTTTAGAAGAATAAGTCTCTTTCATCCTGCTTAGCCTTCTTTGTAGGTTCCTTTTCTTCGGCAATCGATGCTTCTTGTTTCTCCTTTATTTTCTTTGGCTTGGGACAATGATTCTTGTAGTGACCATACTTTCAATAGTTGAAGCATTGCATTTCTGAAATGTCTTTCTCTTGATTTGGCTTCCTTCTCAAACCAAATTTCCTTTTGTTCCTGAAGTTCTTGAATCTTGTTGTGAAATCTTGATCGTCGTACTTCTTTTGTGGTTTCTCTTTTGTATTTATCCTTGATTCTTATTGACCACAACAAGTCCAAAGTTCTTAAAATGTCGGATACTCCTTTCTTGTGTTCATTCTTGCGGAAAATGCATCCCATGTCTTGGGAAGACCATTGAGTACTATGTTCACCAATTCCTTCTCTGAAGTGATCTCTTCAATAGCTTGTAGTTGATCTCTTAACTGGGAGATCCTTACAAAGTATGATGTTATGTTGTCATCCTCATTCATCTTCATGTCACGGAGCTCATCCTTCAGACTCATAACCTATCTGATGTTTCTGACTTGAGAAGAGATTTGTTAGGGCATCGTACATCTTCTTCGATGAGTCAAGATGGGAGATGTAGGGTATCAAGTGGTCTTCTATAGAATCCACTATGATACTCATGGCATTGATTTCAACATCTTTGAACTTCTCCATAGCTACAACGTTCTGTGGTTCCTTTTCTTTTCCTTCTTCAAACTCTGGTTTCATGATATTTCCTTTCACAATATCCAACACTTTATTCTTAGCAAGAATGAGGTCAATCCTTGTCTTCCATGCTTTGAAGTTAGAGGCTCCATCTAATTTGTTCTCAGACTTCATAGAATAAGTCATGGCTGCTTTGGCTTGGTCAAACCCTAGATTTGACCACAAACTCAAACTTCACGTCTTGGCTTGCTGAGAGTATCAGGAGATGCACTAGGCTAGAGCGCACTAATCTGTCTGGATATTAGGTCAATCCATTCACTTACGGTGCCTCAAAAAGAGGTTTAGGGTTTCTGCAACTGCTCCTGCTAGTAACCCTAGCGGCAGTGTCTTGGAAGTTGCTTCTGCTAGTAACCCTAGCGACAGTTCCTCAGTGAGCTCAATATCCTAGCAGCTATGTTTCCTTCCAGCGTTTAGACTAAATGAAGGAGGTGTGGGCCCATAACCTACTAGAATATAGAAGTTTATGTGCTCGTTTTACCATTGATGATACCCTCGTCACCCAACCATAGGCCGAAGCCACCCTCCGAGCACCTTAACCTTGACTGAGAATTACTTCGGAAGCAAACCCTAGGCTAGATAGCCAAACAAGGTGTAGCACATCTTCCTTCAAGGATAGCGCACCAACAATAGCTGATCATATAGTCCAAACCCTAGCCAAGAGATAGTCCAAGCCAACACTGAAAACTGGTTGCTACAACAACTGCACCTGCAGCTCTCCTCCACATGTGCGCACCAAACTGGGAACTGCAGTGTGCACCAGTTGCTGCTCTTCAATTCTGAGATGTGTCAAATGAGAACTGTGGTTCTGCCAGATTTGTTGGGGACGACTTCTCCTTCTGGATATGTGTCTGTTCAATATTTTATTATTTCTGGACGACTTCTTCTCTTGGAGGCTAATAACCTAATATAAATTATCTTCTTGAGCCGACAAGACTTCTAGGGTTATTATCCAACTCATTAGGGTTTTCTCTTGCTTTCCGGAGTATTCTATTCTTGTCATGTTCACACGTGGAGGTAAATACCTCCCGCAACTACCATAATATTAACAGGTGCTTGGAATGAGGCTGTAGTGGTTGCAGTGTCCTTCTATTTACCTTTAGAACAGACTGTGAAGAAGCTAAATTTGGTAGTATGAGATACTACCTTGTGACACTCTTTAGGTGGGACAATAGTTGGAACTATCTCTGGTATCCTATAGAGATGACCCCCCAAAGTAACAATGACACTACGAGGTCAAGACTCATAAATAACATGGAGCTTCCACATATATGGCTGGACCAAAAGAACATCACAAACATCCACTGGGGAAACATTACATAATACCTCATCCTTGAAGGGGATGTCATATGAAAATCAACACTGCTGGCTAACATGAAGATCTCATCCCTGGCGAAGCCACCCAATGTTGTATGGTTGCAGGTGTGGTGTTGTCGATAATTCTAATTGCTTGATGACCTCTACTGAGAAGAGGATCTTTTGGCTTCCGCTATCAACAATAAAATGCAACGGGGTCCCCTTCACCCACATCTGTGAACGAAAAATGCGTCCCCCCTCTTCATGATTTGTTGGTTCTTTTAGTTGAATTATTGTGGTCACGACCGTAGCAGTGGGGTCTGCGTCGATGATCAATCTTCTTCCATTATTTTCTAAATCATGGTTTGGCTAATTTTCTTTGATCTCGACCACCAATGATTGTTTTGAGTGAAATTCATCAGTGTTATGCTAGGGTCTTCTATGGAAATCACACCACTTTCCATTGTCCTTCTTCATCTTTCTGTTACCCTTCTCTTCTTGTGGCTTGGATGGTTTTCGAGAGGCTGTTTGTTAGGGCCATATTTATCATACTTTGGTTGTTGCGGATTTGTAGACTTGAACTCCCATTTGTTCTGGTGACTAAATTTCAGTTCGATTTTGACAACATATTGATAGGCAACTCACAGTGATGAGATGTCCAGGAAATCCATTTCAGTTTAGATGTACCTATGCAGAGCCCCACGGTATTTCAGAACCAGATACTGCTTGAATTCTTTGATACCGAGCTTGGTGTGCAAGGTATGGAAATTATTTGTGTACTTCAAAAAATTTTGGCCCCTCTCTTGCCGTAGTGTGGTCCATCTCATGTATTGGTCATCGTAGTTACCAATACGGTAATATTGTTCCTTGACCACATCCACACAAAAAATCCCAGGTGTGTTAGGCCCCATATATTCCAGACTCCTCTGTGGAACTTTTCTCACAATAAGGTTCCCACTAATGTTTGACATGGGGGAGAGCCTTAAGGAGTGTGAAGGTGATCTTTTCACTGTCGGATAAATTGTGAACAAAGAAATAACCTTCTAGCAGATTTAACTCTTTGTCTAGGGCATCTGCATCTATTTGTCCTTCAAATTTGAGAATATCAAAATTAACTTGTACCTTGAAAGGAAAGGTGCCTCCAAAGTGGTCGTTTGATGAAGACCCACCTTTTTTTATCGGCAAGCGTTGAAGGATGTGGGAAAAATTCTCCATCATTTCATCCCTCTGTTGCATGAGATCTTGCTCAAGCAACAAATTAATAAAATCTCTTGCTTCGTCATTTTTATTTTCTTCCGCCATCGAGGGTTACTTGGGCATGCAAGAGAGATTGTCCTCAAGAGAGACAAGCTATAGAACCAACTTTCTCTACTCAAACCTCATCGGGGACATGCACTAAAAAATGACCAAGAGCAGTCTGCTCTGATACCACTGATCCATATTATTTTTGGCATAGAATGAGAGAGGTATATAATAAAGAAATGTATAGATATATATCATATATCCAATAATATAATAGAGACATATTTATTATATAACCATAAACACAAATAACTTCTTAACATAAATAAAATCCAAAACTCTAACCTCGGAAGACGAAAAGCCAACAATTTTTTGGACCCCGTTTTGGGTAGTTTGGTGTATCAACTTCCCAGGGGCGTAACTTTGGCATACGATCTCCATTTGGGGCACATGATAGCTTGTTGGAAAAGTATCAATGAGGAGATTAATTTTGGGTGATCAATCAAAGCCTTTAGCCATCATTGAGGTTCCCGATCATGAAAAAGGTTCGTTTAGGCCCTCAAAATGGCCCCAGAATTTTAGGAACCAAAAAACTGCTAAAAATAGTAAATTTTCAACGAACTGTTTTCAACCAGTTGGAATAGGTGGGTTTCCACTGATATCCACCTTGATCAAGAGCCCATCCCCACCTTCCAAGCAAGAAATTTTCCAAGGATTGGGAAGGCTAGTGTTAAATCCCACCATTGGTTAGAAACATTAAGGATAGATTTTGGTAGTCTCCCATTGGCTATCTTGGTTCACACACACACACACACACATATAAATTTTTGGGAGTCGAAATGGGTTGTAGCCATGACCTCCAAAACACTTAACATAACCTCCATTGTAAATACACCATGCCAATGAGCCTTAACCACATATGTATTCATTTATATTTAAATTTGTATTAAGTGTTAAATGAGCGACAAAGGGGTCGAGGGCCTTAGCCCTTGGTATATCACATGTAATTTTATCGTTCCATCAAACCCGGGGGATATAAAAAATATTTCATGCGGGAGTTATAACCATACAACATATGGTTATATATGTTACAATCAATAACAAAAGCAACAAAACATACAATGGTTAGTGGGAATGGAACCCATGACCTACCATACATTTCCAATATACTTAACCAAGTCTGCTACAATTTCGGATTTGGTTATGAAACCAACCAAACTATATTTAGACATCTGTCATGATTTTCGAAGGACAATTAGGGGCCCACGCCCTATTTAATGGGCACACGGACTGAGGATTGTACACAGGAATGAATGCATAGTTTAGTCTCTTAAATTGTCCCTGAGGGTACCAAATTTGTGAGGCTACACCATAAAGCATCCCAAGGGGTACCTTCACATATTTTCGAGAAATTTATACTCATTTTGCATGATTTTTAGAAATGACTCAAACAATGCACTATGTTTCTTCATTTGGGCAAAAAATGAAAAAGGTCATTGTAAAACACACGAATTTGAGCATTAATAAAAGAAGGTCTCTATTGAAAGTGGACCCGGAGAGGTAGCCCAAATTGGGTGAACTCCATTTTTCCAACTTGCGTATGTGATTTCATTATTGTTGTTCATTTCAAGTTCAATTATTTGCAAGTCATTTTATCATTAAAGTGGAACTGGTTAGATAAGTTTTTTTCACATGTAATTTGCATACAGTCAAGCGATCATTTTATTTCAAAGATCAAGTAGATGAATTTTTTGTATTGAAAGATTAATAAGCATCTAAGGATTTTTCATATCAATGCTCTTCAGAGTCTGAGTATGTCTACCTAGGGGATGGTCTATATACGCTCGCATCCTTGATGTCTGATTGCAGGTACTCAATGGTTCCTTGATATCCGAGCTCCTTCCTTATGGCACTCATCACCATGAATTTTCGTAATGTATTTCAGCCATAAGTTCCTCTCATGACCTCACACATTAGGGGGCATATGTTATACTTTAATTTTCCACCATAGGTTGTGCAAGCATGTTTTTAGATGTTATGAGGCTAAAATTACATAATTGAGTAAAATTCTCATAATTCTTTCACAAGGAAATAATTTTTTTGTCACAATTTCATAATTGAGAATAAACTCATAATTGAAAAGAAAGTTCATAGTGAATTGGAAAAAGCTCATAATTGAGCATGTAACTTGAGAAAAAATCTCACAATAGAGAAAACATTCATAATAGGTTGGAAAAAGCTCATAATCAAGCATGAAACTTGTGCATGACTTCTAATTTCTTAGTTCACATGCCATCAAGCCTATATATAACTTGTAATTGCTTAGTTCATATGTTATAAAGCTATCCATGACTTGTATCCACCTATCCATGACTTGTATCCACCTAATTCACATGTCATGAAGCCTATCTCCAATCTCTTCTAAAATCGTATAAGAAGAGGCCAAATCAAGGGAATGGGAGAGGAAGAGTTTGGAGAGTGGTTATGTTGGAAGAATAGAGAGAATCTCAAGAGGCTAAGGAGGAACATCGAGAACCTGGAACTAGGAGGAAGCATCAACATCTAAGGTATGAAGCTTTGATGTATTTATTCCATATTCATTAATAGATCATTGGTTTTCCCCTTTAATATTGTTCATGTTCAATTATATATGTTAGATCTGATCTTACATTGAATAGATCAAGATAGATCTAGTAGATTTTAATTTCCTAACACTAGAAGAATAGTAGATCGGTAGTTGTTTGTCTCCTTGTGTGCAGGAAGTAGATTGTAGGAGTTGGAGTTGTAACTCAAGAGCTACATTAGCCGGATACATGAGGAAAATCATCGGTCGAAAGGTATCTTCAACACCCTTCTTGGTTAAAAGGAAATAAATCTAATTAGATGTAAGGAGAACCATACGAATCTATCCCCTTTATTTGTTTTGGATCAAGGGCATATCCAATGGAGATAGGGTTAGTTCGCTGACTGGAATCCTCCGTAACAAAATGCTGAAATGATTGAATAGATTTCATAAAGAATAGTTATGTTCAACACCCTTCTTGGTTAAAAGGAAATACATCTAATTAGATCTAGGGAGAACCATAAGAATCTATCCCCTCTGTTTGTCTTGGATCAAGGGAAGATCCAAGGGAGATATGGTTAGTCTGCTAACTGGAATCCTCTGTAACAAAATGCTTAAATGATTGAATAGATTTCATAAAGAATAGTTACAAGAAAATTTCCATTGAGAAATAAAATATTGTAGCTGGTGGGTTACGTAAATGCAGTCCAATATTTGAACAAATTTCTGAATTAATTAATCTCTCATTGGTTTCCTTTTGGATTGTGCAATGTTGTGACTCCTACCTACATGAAAGTGCTCACTTATAATTGTTATAAAGTGAATTGAATAGATAGAGTGTTATTGGTAGCTTGATAGGTGCAATTCTTGTTGATTCTAGTTTGATTGATTGATGCATTCTTGTGGATGACGTACTTGGTTTGTGTTTCATTTAATTTCATTTCAATTTTTGAGTGATTCCTTATGATTTTAAACTCTACTTTTCAATTTCTTCAAGTGTTTCATTGACTAGGTGAGGATTGATACCAAAAATCTTAATAGGTTATGATTACACTTTGATTACGTGACCTTGATTAAACTCTAAGTTTTTTGGACTTAATTTTGAAAATTTTATTTTCTTTGAGTTTGATGCTTTATAAGCTACGTGAGTCTCTTGAATCATTGAGAGAACTATATGGTTGCATGAATATTTTTGAAGGAATTAAAAGACTGTAACTGAATCTATCCTCGATGTTTAATCTTGACTCCTAGAAATAACTTATTAAGTGATTTTCCCTTTTGAATTTAATAGAATTAGTTTAGTTTAGATGCCTAGTTCTACATATATTTTTCCAACATCTCACAAGTTTACAAACACCCTGGTGATAATTTAATGATAAAAAATTTAAATAATTAAATTGACCGATAAAAATCACATGAGAGCTTCCCATTTCTTCAACCCACAAGCATGGATTCCACTCATTTTGATACTTGCACTTCTAGGTTTTATTATGAATGTACTCTATGTTGTATTAAGAAGGGATCGATCCATAGATATTTCTTTGTTCATCATTGTATTCAACATCAAAGTAATTTTGTCTTGCAATTTTTTCTATTTTTCATAATGTTGCATCTTGAAGATGTGAGCATCCTAATAACAAGAGAAAATTGGAATTCATTGATCATGCCTCCCATATTTTTGGTTCCAATAGTGGTGGCAATGGTTATGTCAGATTTTAGATAATGAACTTGGAGACCTAATATTGTTATCAATGTTTCTCTTTTCACATGTTTTTCGAAATTAAAAACATAAAGTTCTGGTTGTAAAAGCTACAAAACAGAGATAAACAACATGAATGATAGTCTTAGCCAACATCAAATTACAACACTTGGGGAGAGATAAAAAATGACTAATGGTCGGATTAGATTAGGTTTAGGGTTTCTATCAAGCACCAAGGAGAACATTGAATTTTGGGTGTTGACAGAATCTATGGAAGGCATTTTGTAGTTGGTGGGGCCTTCAAACAACATAACGTTGTTGCAGGTTCCCCTGAAAGGAATAAAAGGACACATCAATAATTTGGGAATTGCACCACCATAATTAAATATTCATGAAAATGAAAGAAATATGAATTTTTCCCGACACATTTGTCACGCGGGACGCCCTCTGAAAGGACATGCAGGTGCAAGTGATAATGGAGTTATCAAATATACCAACCAATATTTGATACCATTGATAGGTTGAGGATTGAATAACTCCATAGGATATAAAATTTTATTAACATGATCCATACATAAATACATTGAGATATGACTCTTGGTTTCATCTTCCAAGAGGTCTGATGACTCTTGACATTCGCCTATGAATCTTTGTATTCCTAAATTCATATTTACAAAAACTTTACAATTATACCATAATCCCAAGGATTAGGTATCTAACAAGGTTGAACTTTAAATTAATGTCCAACCCTTATGCGAGAACTTATGGCCCGATGCTACATTATATCCCATGAAGAAGAGAGACCTTCAGATAAAATAAAGTTTCAAGCAGTTAAACATTCCATAGGTAATTGTTGAAGTCTTAATTCATTGACAATACATGAGAAGTGTGGATGTGCCTATTCCTCCACCAATTTTTGAAGTGTTAATTAATTAAAAATACATGAGAAGTGTGGGTGTGCCTATTCCTCCACCCACAAGATTTGTATAACACTATTAATATTCATGAGTTACTTATTCATACAACCACCACAACGGTTCCTAAGGAAAAGGTGACACAAACAATTTCTATGGCAACATTTTCATAGACCAACTGCATGGAATGGATTGCTTCTCTTTTCATTTGAGAAGGTTTTTATTTAACAAGTCAAAGTTTTTCATTTACTATCAAATTTAGATGTATTTGAAAGGTTCATAAAATTATAAATAATTCTATATAATCATTTTGAAATAAGATTTCCTTCTTTTATCTTATTAAATGGTTGCATCATATTAGAGGCACTAGTAAGATCTGTACAAATTTCATTCTCATTGTGCCGAGAGGCACTTTGTATAGTCCAGTATGAGGGAGATGTGTAATTCCTTAGTGCTAAACATGGAGTTGACACGTGGATTTAAAAAAATTGTTAATAACAAAAAAATATTTCAATGTCGTTCATAAATAAAATATTTCAATGTCGACCTTTAATAAAATATTTTTACATCAACTTTATTATTTAACCAATGAAATATGTGAAAAATTCATTTTGACATCCTCGTTATTATATAAAACAAGACATTCAATAAAATACATTTTTTAATCAACATTGATAATTGCAAAACTGCCCTATTCACAAATAGTTATGATAATTTTCATGAGATACTATTCCATTATCCCAAGCACCATAAGCATGTCTTTTAATCAACGCTAATAATTTCAAAATTGCCCTTCTCATGAACAACTATGACCATTTTCATAACAAACTATTCCATTATCCCAAACATCACACTCAAATTGGACCTTAAAGAATCACATCCCCAGCCTATGTAATATATACTCCAACTTACATAGCTATATATTTACTTCATATATGAGGAGAGACATTCATATATTTACTTCATATGTGTTCATGGAATTATGGAAATGGAATATAGCTAACCGATTTATGATATATATTTGTTAACTTATCGTAAAGTAGAGAAGTTGATACTTAAGTTTTGAATCTCATATTTCATAAACATTGAAGCCATGCATAGTGTATTTGATATGTCTATGTATTGAGCATTTGAGATGTCACTTTGTAACTTAATATTATGCATGGGTTGAAGACAAAATATAAAGGTCAGTATGGATGATTTTTTATTGGAAACCCATGCCATGGAGGGAATGTTTTTAAATGCATTCTAATAAGATGAGCAAGGGTTAATTCTCATAGCATTGATACCTTCTTCAAAAGATTGAAATATGCTTCCACCACCCCTTTCTTTAGGCATCGATCAATGTCTACCCAACTAGGGACAACAATGTTATTGTACAACTTGAAAGCAATGTATGATATGTTAGATGTGTGTTTCTTGACACTACTAAGGTTTTGAACCATTAAGTACCCTATATTAATGATCTCGTTACACAATCATCAATGAAAAGGGATTTTATGCATGTGTAAATGACAATGTACATTTGCATTTCCCACTAATTGCAAGTTATTTAAAGATAAGGTACTTCCAAGTGATTTCCTTCATGGTAGCTATGAAAAGGAGAACCAACTACTAAAAAGGTTGATTGTTGAGTACATATCATATCGCACTTGTTGGAATGATTGTAATTTTTATAGAGGATAGTATGCAACAAAGAGATATGCCTAGAATGTGGGCATGACAGTTTCCATATTTTTTTTTTAAAGGGTAAGGCACATGGTACTCATAATATATTAAGGCACATGATTATAATCCCAAGGATTGAAAGGGTTTTTCATTCCAAATAATTATCGATGTTGTAGGGGTGGCATGCCTCACAAAGAAGTGAGTTAGGAGTTACATGGATCCCAATGGGTTTGATAACCATGAAGAATATATAGGATGCATGGCCCAATAAATTAAAGGATGAGGTATGAAGCCTTTAATAGAGCCTATCCATAGATGGAGTTACCCATATTCTCTGTAAAAATCCAACTATTTTGTTTGGATAGTGGTAGTGATCAATAAAAATATCCTAGGCCATGGTTGTCCATGAAGGATGAACATCTTATGTTGGGTCTTGTAGTTCTTGGTAGAAGACAAGTGAAAAGAATGGGTGTCTACCTCCATCCATTTATCAATGAATTGAAGCAATTATGGGAAGACATATAGGCAAATTATGAATGAATACCTATCTCGGTAGAGATGTATTTTATGTTGTATGACAGATGTACATACACCATGCATGATTATCTAGGACTATGAGTTTTCTCTAGTAGGCATGTTGATTGATTTTTTTATATCCATAATTTTATTTGGCATACTCAAGTTGGTGGAATTGTCTTCTTTGGTGCTAACATATTATGTATACAGTAACATCGTAGGTCTTGTAATAAAAGGGTATCATGGATGTAAAGGTTATGGACCTTCTATATAGGCTAGGTGATTTAACCATGTATGAAATCCAGTGTACAACTAATCAAGGTATTCATCCTTGATACGGATTGGATCATCATATTATTTTTCATCTATTTCACTACTTTTTGGGTGGAAAAATTGGAGGAATCAGCTTGCAGGGCCATTTTGGTGGTTAGTCCAAATTTGGAAATTTGGGTCTAGAAAAACAATCAGAAATATTCCGGAGCCATTTTTAGGCATCAAAATTACTTTTTTTTTTCCAAACCTTACTATGAAGGAATATTCTAAATTCATCACGTTAATACCTTTCCAATGGTGCAAGCCATTCGTCAATCAGAGTTTGTATGAGAAAGTTATGCCACATGCAATTTGACCCACCATATTGATCACCATGGTATGAGTGGATTCCATGTCAACCTCCATTACTTACACATGTGGGGCTAGCCACGTATTATATTTTCTAATAAAATTCTAGAAGGTCCAAAACCTTATCATAATTGAAGGTTGAGGAAGTCAAAAAGCTATCCATATATGGCTATTGGGCTATGTTAAAAACAGGGCCACTAGGAGGAGAAGGGGTTCCATTATTTTGCATTGTGTCTTGTTCCATAACCGAGAAAAACATTTGAGAGTGGTATTCTGTGAGCATAACAGAGGAGGAGATATTCTGCAGCAGTCATATAGGCCACAGGTCAAAGGAATCTCCCCAAAGAGTGCCTCTTTCTGTGTACTTGCATCATTTCTTTACCAAAGAAAAGAGAGTAGAGCAGCCTCACCTTCTAGTTGGGTTTTCTCCCGTATTGTGTTTCCCAAGTCATATCATGTGTTTATTTGTGGATGGTGTGAATGTGTTTTATTGTTCTCTATTTTTCTATGTTTTATCTATTTTTATCAGTAACTAAATATTATGAAGATCTAAAGGAAATTAACCTTAATAATAAAGATTTTGGTATTTTATTAGATCTATTGTGATGAAATGTTCCAGTGGAATATCCACAACAATTTGTAGATCAATCCTAGAAGACCACCCCTATAAAATAGTAGCATATACTTTCAATGACAAACTAAAGAGATTCCAAATATTTGAAATAATGAAACCGATATACTAGCTTAGATCATATGAAAGAAAGAACAAGAAGGAAATTGAAGAATTGTTTGATTCAAATGGGGAACCTATGTGCAATGATCATGAATTTCTCAATAGCTATGTTGAGAAAATGCCCATTGGAATGAAAATGAAATTGGTATTGTATGAGCTTCCATATTGGGAGCATCTTATGATTTCCCTCTTGCTAAATCCCATACCTATATTAAAAACGTTTCATCTTCTTTAGGGAGGCACATATCATTGAAAAAAGTGACACATTTGGTGTTAGGATACATATTATTTCTTCAAATAAGGCCAAGAAAAGAAAGTAGAGGAGATGCCATTCCCTCTTGGTCTTTTAAAGAAGGTGATTTCCCATTTATTTTGAAGAAAGCTAATTTGTCTTGGTGAAGGATGTTATATCGGGTGTCAAGGTGTCTTCTTTATAGGGGTCAAATCTACAATGTTGCTTCACTATAGAAGGACATTTTTTAGGGATTGAAACTGCATGACCTTTTAAACCTTCTAAGATAATGCATGTCAATTACATGTTTTGTTTTCTACGATGTAGGTTATATATTATGCAAATCATATTTTTATGCCAATTAATTTGTACATGTTTAATTTGTAGTGTCATTATCCTTTCTTGTACATGGTTTTGTGAACCATGACTTCCCCCAAGACATGAGATGCACCATATCTAAATTATCTACATTTGTATGTTGGATTACATCAAAGTACATTCACATGGCTAGCATTCCATGATCGTGTTGAGGGATAACTGAGATTGTGTGTATGTTTGAGAAGGAGCTACCCATGAGTTTCATGGACTTGAAAGTGTGTCCTTTAATTCAACTAGTTGATGAGGTTAAATTATTAGAGGAGATTCCATGTCACTGGATGTTCTTCTTGGAGAGGTAGATGAAAAAGTTGAAGGGTTTTGTTCAACAAAGAGAAAAACTTAAGGGGTCTATTGTGGATGGGTACATAGTATATGATTCATTCTATTATATTAGTGAATACATCGAGAAAATTGACACCATACCAAGTGGAGTGGTTTGGGATGGCCATTTGGATGAGAACAAAAGGAAGAGGAGATAATCCAAACCAATGGGAAAAAGGAGCATGATAAAGAGTAAGTCACTTATAATATTTTGTAATTTTCTATAGAGTAATTGTTTACATTGAACTTGATAATATAGATTTGATCTCATACTACTTGTTTTCATCTCATGAATACATACCAAATTCAAAAATTGATGTCATCAATAAATTTGTTCTTTGCAATGTGGAGACAACACAACCATGCACCATGTTGTATGAAGAAAAGAGAAGGAAAACGAAAAATGATAGGGAATAATTTAGATGGTTAAATGGTGAAAGCATGCCATATCTTGATCATCTAAAATAAAATATGTCAATGTTATGTCCCAATAGTTAGGAGGATGATTGAATTAGAGAGAAACACAATGCATTTTATCATTATCAACAACGTGAAGAGGATGCACTAAACATAGGGATCGAGTGTAGTAGATAGTAGTATTATCATATCTATGTCAATTGTGCATTTTATAATGCAACTTTGAATTATAACATGTATTACATATTTGTTTTGCTAATGTATCTATGACTTGTGGGATTAGCCCATGGTCTAAGAAACCGCGACTCAGGGGCATCTAAGCCATGAAAATCACCTAGGGATCGCACCTGGCATGGGACACACCAACCCTTAACATGGATATATTTTAGGTGTCTTCTCCCAACTACTACGATGTTTTGAACCTGGGTCACCATACAAAATGAGGCCCCTTGAAACTAATCACACTAGCAAGATTTGACAACATGCATTATGTTGTTATTAAAGTTTGTTTTAATAGACAAATGTCAATGTCCTTTGTTTTATTTCTTACAGGTGCATTTGTTCCCATCTATGTGGGCATATTGACATCATTTTCATAGTGAGGATGCTAATGATGGATGTGTCACACTTGAATATGGAGTGGAGGTCAATTTCAACCAATCTATTCATGTTAATGACTGTGATTAGAACATAATATAGGGGAAGTTAGGTTACATTGGAAAGATAAAAGAGATCACGCAAGTGAAATTCTCATATTTCCAATGTGTTACTTTTAGGTTCAATTGGTGGGATACCTTCAATCTGAGTAATGTAAAGGAAGATTGTGATAGTGTGCTAATATGTATTAACTCTAAAAAGAAGTGGGATGAAAACAAGGAGCCTTATGTTTTCTCAAAACAGGGATACCAAGTGTTTTTTAGCTAGGATGTATTAGAGAGGGTTTAGTGGTTTTTACCAAGACATGATCCATGATCGAAACATGCTTTTTGAGAACAAAAATGCTATCATGCCTGGTGAGGAAGTTATTCAAGGTGATGGTAAAATAGAGTGATGTGTGCATGTTTTATTTCAACATTTGTGTTGTGGATGTGTCATTTTATTTTGGTTTTCCATAATTGATCATCTATGGATTTATTCTTAATAATGATATATTTAATTAGTTTTTGCATTTATTTAGTAAAATTTCTTGAGAGAAATAATTATCCCAAATCATAATAGAAAATAAAAGTATAATTACTGGTGATTTCTCAAACAATTTGAATAGTATATTTATGCATTATTAGTTATCACCATGTTTCAATAATTCCAAACATTTAATAGAATACCAAACTCATTTTTTCTTCATTTTATTATGTTGAATATGAAATTTAACAACCATTTTCTTGAAAATAAATGTTTTGGAACTTCAAGCTCTTCAATGAATTACAAATCATTTTTAATTGTAATATTCACATGGTGTCTCTTTTTGTAATATTAACATTAACAACTATTTTTTTATCAAGGTCACTTTAGATGAAGGGCCTTTTTTATCTTTCTTTATATTTAATATAAAATTTAGAATTATTTTTAATATTTAATAAAGTATTTAATAAAAAATGATTTAAAAATCAAACATACATCAACATAATACATTTTAGAAACCAAACAACATCAACATCAACATGATATGAAAATATATAATATACATGAATGTTAATATCAAATAAATACATATGTCAAATATACATCACGAAAATCGATTTCATGTCGACTACAACTATCTAGGTCCACCACTAAAGGTAGAGGTTTCAACACCTCCATCAAATAATAATGAACTTATAGTTTGATGTGTCTCTCCAGCAGGGTCTATATCACCCCATAATATCATAGATCCTATAGTTGGTTCTGTTAGTGTTGCTACTGGAGTTTTATGTGGTAGTTGGGGAAACTAGTGGCATAGGTGGAGGAGTGGAGGATGAGGTGGATCAACAATTGGTGCAACTGGTGGTGCATGTGGAGAAGGAGGGGGAAAAGAAGGAGATGGATCATTAGCTGGGGCAATTGGTGGAACATGTGTAGGAGGAGGTGGATCAATAGTTGGTGTAGTTAGTCGAAGAGGAGGAGAAATAGGTGGATGTGCATCATCCTTAACAGTCTCATCATCTAAAGACAAAGTAGTTGAATAATATGGACACAGATGTCTCGTACTTTTTCACTTAACCTCAACAACTAATATGGGGATGCCAATTAGATAACACATCAATAATGTCATACGATGGGGAGGGATCACATAGATCTATGCTAGCTCAAGATCCCATGTAATGATTCTAGGGTGCATTGGTGCCACTTTATAGCTAGCCATCAAATTACACAACCAATTTGTGATTCAATGATGAAATTTCTATCCATCTTTTATGGCTTGTTGGGTCTACATGCTTGAGATAGCTCATTAATGTCCTCCATCTTTGCATTAGGATGGGGAGGAGGCCCCTCACCAAAATATGAGCCAATATTTGTAAAATAACTTAGACAACAATAATTAGACAATTTAAATAAAATATTATAATCAATTACATTTGCATTACATATGACTAAAAAATATACAAATTATATAATCAAAAGACAATGATAACATTACCTCTCGTGTCTGGTGGCTCAACTACAATAAATGATATTGTTCGCACAATGTCCTTGCCAATCCATCCCTGCATAAGGATAATGTATAAGGTTGAGGGTGTGATCATACTTACTACCAAAAAAAGAAAAAACATATACACCCATCGACCTACACAGCTTCTTCGACTGGCCCCTCTTGGGAAATTCCTTCCCCCAGATGCACATTTGTACATTAGCCCTGGACCTAGGAGGTTATCAGTTGAATATCGACCAAGTCACCAGAGACCTCTAAAAAGTAAAGTAAACAACTTTAAAACAAAGGGGAAGAGACGTCGATCCTCCAACATGCTATGATAGTATATAGAGAAATACAAAACTATTATATAAACATGGAAAGCCACTTGATGAATCTAGGCATGTGAAATAAAATATCTACATAGAACAACATAAGGAAACTAATGTGTTTCCCATCAATAGTATGGTGTGCTACTTTCATGATCATAAGGGACAAGCACCTAATCTCCTCTTCCCTAAAAGAATGTAAACTCGATTGGCCCCTAGAAACCTGGATGCCAATGGGGTTAATGATGTCTACACTAACATATCTTTGCATATATGCTAGCTACTCTTGCCTATAACACTAGGTGGAAAATCGAAGAAATTGGGAAAATCCTCCACCCTCTTTGATAGAGGACAATGTTGAAATAATATCACCCTCTATTCTTTGGTATCACATATCGAGACCAACCTTGAAGGTATGCCTACTATGATCCTAGTGATAAATCAACTACATGAATAAATCGATGTTTCCCTTGAGGGAGTTACCCTCATAAAAATTGAGGTGTAATAGGAAGAGGAAACAAATTCATCTCGCATACACATGCAAAGTTATATGTCTCAATCTACTACTATTGTGTCTATCCCTGATTCACATACAAATTTCATTAAGAAAATCTATCTCTAAAATAAACAATCTATATTAAAATCACCATTTATAATATTCATTCAATATTGAACTTAACGTTTTTTTGCATAAAACATGTGTAACATAAACTGTTGCACCTTATTTATAAAAATGCATTATGTATAGTGCACACAAATCTAAAAAATGCACTAAGTACAATAATGTGCTCTAATTAGGAGTGGGATAACTCGAGAGCAATCTTCCCTCCCGAGTTACTTTTCCAGCGGTCCGCGTTTAAATTTTCGGCCAATCCAGAACTCTGATCGATTTTCTAAGCATGTGGGTTGGTGGGGAAAAACCCCTGAGGTAAGATTATGAAATGCATGAAACTTTGATCTATGCGAAACTCAGACTACCCCTGAAAATTTGGTTAGATTCAGACCCATTTTTTCCTGAAAAGCGAAACTCAAAAAGGAAGAGTGCTCCCAAATTAGCTTACTTCCTCAAATTATATTAACAAACCATAAATGGTAAATGGTACTCTTACTGAACATTTCGCACACCCATTAGACCAATAAGTTTGGGAACATTATTGGTTATTCATGTGAATACAATATTGGTGCACAATGTTCACGTAACCACACCATCATCGGTGTGCCACTATACTTTTTAAGTGCACCAAAACACAATGCGTATGTACATATATTAGCGAACTGAAGAGGATGGGAAATTTGTTAGCAAAATTTTTATAATTTTATGTTGCACTTAGAATGTAAGGAAGCATCGCCCACTAGTGCGTCCTACCTAAACACGAGTAAGAATGAAAAACTCGATGGGAAAATATTAACCATGTCCAATGTACTTATAATGTTAAAAAAAGCACCACACACTAGTGCTTCTTATTTAAGCACCACGTATCAATGTGGGAAAGTACAACATGCTAATATATCTATATGCACATTGCCTCCCTCCGATTTAGTTTCATAATATGTGTGGTGCTCATAAACTTAATTGGACCACTGAGAGAAGTGTGTTTGTACATCCATTAGTGCACCAGATAGCATGGTAAATCCAAACATGCATAATATATAAAAAAAATTGATGTGCTTATGAGGTTTTTAGGTTTTTGAGCACTACACTGCATTGTGGCTTGTGAGAGCACTTACAAATGGTCCGATTTGAACTTTGTGAATGAAACACAATTTAAAAAATAAATGAAAGAATCAAATTAAGTTAAATTTTAAATTTTGATCCACTAAAAAAGGGGATAAAAAACGATTTACCTGGTTTCTTTTCTATGAAAAAGATATAATTTTCACGTAGAGGAAAAATGAAAAATTTGATACTTATTGAAAAATTCCAAAACAAACACAAGTCCACCATGGAAACAAAGAAATCAAGGAATTGAGAATCTAGTAACATCAAGCAATGAGGTGGTCATATGGAATAGTGAGCATTGGTGCTTTTATGGGTGTGAATCACTAGATGAATGGGAGAAAGGAATTTGTGGCTTGGTGATATGTTTTAAATTACCCTACCTCGGTGCATCCCATTTCTCAACACACTAGTGCATTTCTAGGTTTCTAGTAAACCGATATTTTTAAATATTTTGGCCTACATTGATGTGCTTAGTATTGTTATGCACGAGTGTGTTTATTATATAAACAATGCATCGACATAAGTTTTTTTAAATGACTGATATTTTTACATACCTTAGTATACATGGAAGTGTTAATGCAACATTGTGTTTATGTCTACAGGATGATTGGAAAATTTATTAAAAATAACCAATGTTTGAAGTATTTTAACCTAACAATGTTTTTATAAATATCTTAAACTCATTCGGTGTGTGATATGGGCATGCACTAGTGTAGTTAAATAGAAAGGGAGCATCGTAAAGGATTTTTATAAAAATAATAGATTTTATAAATTTTTTGAACTACATCATTGTTTGTTGTATAGTTGTTGCACATTGTTATATTAAAATGCAATGATTTGTTTGAAATACATATGACGCACCTGCATGATTTTTTTGAAAAAAACTATTATTCTAAAATATTTTAAAATACTTTAGTATGCATGGAAGTGTTATGCACCAATGTGTTTTTTTGGAAAAAACTATTATTCTAAAATATTTTAAAATACTTTAGTATGCATGGAAGTGTTATGCACCAATGTGTTAATGTATATAAGATGCATAGAACAATGTTTTTAAAAAAACCAATATTTTCAAAAATATTTCTAAGTTATCAATGTTTTTATAAAATATTTTAACCTAAATAGTTAATGTATATAAAATGTATAAAATAATGTTTTTTAAAAAAACCAATTTTTTCAAAAATAATTTTAAGTTATCAATGTTTTTATAAAATATTTTAACCTGATTTAGGTCATGGTATATATGTATGTATTCGTGTGTTTTAATAGCTTGGGAGTACCACAAAGGTTTTTCAAAAAAATGATGAATATATTTCTATAAAATTTATGACCTATATTGATACTTTTGGTACGGTTATGCACTGGTGCTTGTTATATTATGAGCATTCATGCATGTATATGGTATAAGTGTAACAAAGAAAAAAAAAAAAAAAAAAGGAATGGTATAAGCTCCTATGCTAACTTAAAGAAAAAAGAGAAGTGTTTCCACAAAAACCTCCACCAATTATGTTTTCCATGTAGTGAAATAACACTAGGTTATTAATCCAAATATGCAATGTAAATTTCAAGAAAAAAAATATGGGAGTAAAACTTTGATATTTCTTAAGTTGTAAGTTCATGTTGTTTGAAGGAGGACAAGGGAGAGCCCCAAAGCTCCCAATGGTATTTTAGGCATAATTATACATATAAAGTAACAACCAAAACACACATATATTTCTAAAACATAATGAGCTCCAATTGTTAAATCATTAGATTAACAAAAACCTTAAAATCTAAAGAAGATTTATCAATCATAGACCACTGACATGTAATATTTATGGGGGTGAGAACAAATTTATTGGAAATTAGAAGATCAAGTACACAAATTATTTTACTTGAGAATTGATTTGATCCTACATGCCCTTATAATGTACCCAGGGAGGACAATATGGTGTACCTAGGGAAGTACCCAAGGGGATAATTAGTGTAATATGCCATAATAATGGACTAGGTCCATTATGTAATAAAAAGAAAATAATATACTAATAACATGTAGTTGGAATTAGTCCTTCACTTCATAAATAAACACCTAAAAATGAAAGATACCAAAACATTCACCATGAACAACACAAGAATATAGAGGGAAGAACCCTTAAGGTAGGGTAACGACATCAAATACTCCTTATGGAAGGAATCACTTCACAAGACATGCTTGCTACAAGACAATTCAATTCAACATTCCCCCAATAAAATGATATTGATGTGTATTTATACTTTATNACATATATTTCTAAAACATAATGAGCTCCAATTGTTAAATCATTAGATTAACAAAAACCTTAAAATCTAAAGAAGATTTATCAATCATAGACCACTGACATGTAATATTTATGGGGGTGAGAACAAATTTATTGGAAATTAGAAGATCAAGTACACAAATTATTTTACTTGAGAATTGATTTGATCCTACATGCCCTTATAATGTACCCAGGGAGGACAATATGGTGTACCTAGGGAAGTACCCAAGGGGATAATTAGTGTAATATGCCATAATAATGGACTAGGTCCATTATGTAATAAAAAGAAAATAATATACTAATAACATGTAGTTGGAATTAGTCCTTCACTTCATAAATAAACACCTAAAAATGAAAGATACCAAAACATTCACCATGAACAACACAAGAATATAGAGGGAAGAACCCTTAAGGTAGGGTAACGACATCAAATACTCCTTATGGAAGGAATCACTTCACAAGACATGCTTGCTACAAGACAATTCAATTCAACATTCCCCCAATAAAATGATATTGATGTGTATTTATACTTTATTATGAGTATTCCTAAGGGTCTTCTGCTAACTACCCTTTAGTATTATATCATTTCCTTTCAATTGCATACTGGGCCTATTCCATTATTATGGCCATATTACATTCATTATTGATCCAAGTGGATATTGGTGGCCACCCACCTATTCCAACTCGATCCTTTTGACAATTTTAGTTCATCACATTCTTTTGTTATTCTTTGTAATTGTGGGTTCTATACTTTTGGGGTTGTATGAATCCCTACACAGCTTCCAGGTGGAGATTGGTGGCTGCCCACCTAATCCAACTGGCTTATTTTGGAAATTTTCATGTCAGTACATCTTTTTGTACTTCTAGGGCCGTTTTGGGGGCTAAACATTTTTTTTTGGCTTGCCACAGTCAAACTATAGACATATTCAAAGTTTAATGACATAATGTGTAGTTCTTGAAAAGACCTTTCAAACAGCTTATCACGTGCCTAAAACGAATGTTGTATACAAAATTTACAACCCCAAGAAGTTGAGGTACCAACTTACCCATCGAGGCCCACATAACTTTTGGTGTTTCATCTATTATGGTTAGGTTTTTGGATGTCTAGGGTTTTGGAATTCATGAGTAATGTTAAAAATTCCTCTCGAGCCTCATTGTAATCATTTTTCTCAGATGGATGCACATAGCAACTGCATCTCTTCGTAGAGATAACTCCACCATTCGAGCAAGTTGTTGTTAGTTATGCAGTTTTACAGTTTCAACCTATTTTATTTATTCAATAGAAGCTATTGATCATTGGATATCCATCATTGTTCTTTGTATCTCTGTGTTATTGTATTAAGCCTATTATTCATTTTTGGTCCACTCATTAATCCAGATCAGTGGTATCAGAGCAGTCTGCTCTTCATTTATTTTTCTTCGTGCATGTCCTTGACAAGATCTTGGTACAAGAAGTTGGGACTCGAACCAATCGATCCTTTGCAAGATTGGTCGTGTTGAGCCCAACACCAACCCATGGGGGACGAAAAGAAAGATGATGGAGCAAAAGATCCCTTTAAAATGTTGCTCGAGGAATCCCTTGCACGACAAAGGAATGAAATGATGGACAAATTTTCATAGATCCTTTGGTGGCTGCTCACAAGAGATGCATATTCATCAAGCAACCATGCAACCCCCTTCAAGGTACATGTAAATTTTGATATTTCATTATTTGAAGGACTGATAGATGCGAATGCTGTAGATAAATGGTTGAATCTACTCAAAGGGTATTTTTTGGTCCACAATTTTTTCGATAGGGAAAAGAGTATTTTTGCACTCTTCAAGGCCATACCCCATGTTAAGTACTAGTGGGATACTTACTATGCGCAAAGGGCCATAGAGGAATCTGCAACATTTTTGGTCACCCCCACATGAGATTCTTTCAGGAATGTCATTAAAGAATATTTCTACCCTATTAGAAGCTACAAGGACCAATGCACAAAATGGACCACCATGCTTCAGGAAAGGGACTAGACAATACCATATTTCACCAATATTTTTCATACCCTACGCACCAAATTGGGTATGAAAGACTCTGAACGACATATGGTGCTCAAATACTTCGACTTTCTACATAGATACATTCAAACAAAAATGGAGTTTATGGACATTGCATCATTGGGTATGGCTTACAGATACATTGTCAAGATCGAGCAGAAATTTAAGAAGAAGAGGCAAGAGTTTGGATATGCAAACTCCTCACAGCTGAAGCAAGGAAAAGGTGGCCCCAACCCACAAAACAAGGGATAAAGCAAATATGGCCACTCTTAGGACAACCAGTCCAAGCTGCAATACAAGAAGGGTAATGAGAAGTCGAAGGACACGAGAAAGCGGTATGAATACCATAAAATCCCTTGGCACAACACCGAAGAATGTCACTCCAAGCAATCACTGGTGGCCGAGTTGAAATATTTATAGTCAAAGGCAGATTCTGACTCTGAATCAAATCCAGAAGGAGGGAAGTAGATTATCAATGTCGAACCCAGCGCCACTATCATTACCACCAAATTCTAGTCAAGCGAACCAAAAGAACCAGAGGAAGGGGAACACCTCTTTCACTCACAAATGTGGATAAAGGGAGCTCCACTTCATTTCATTGTCGATAGCGACAATAAGAATAACTTGGTCTCAGCAAAGGTCGTCAAGTGGTTGGACTTGCTGATGACACCACATCTACATCCCTACACCATTGGTTGGCTTCGCTAAGGAAGAGATCTTTGTGTTAGCCAACAATGTCGTCTTCCCTATGAACTCAATCCCTTCAAAGATGAGGTATTGTGTGATATTGCTTCCCTTGAAGTTTGTGATGTTATTTTAGGACAACCATATTTGTGGAAATGACATGTTGTGTATGAGTCTAGACCCCGCAACGTTATTATTACTTTGGGTAGACAATTGTACAGGATATCAGAGGTAGCATAGTCTACCGCTATTTCTTTAATCTTTGCCAAAAAATGTGGTAAGGTCATTTCAAATACCGGGAAGTTCGTCTTCTTTGTGATATGTGCTCACAGTAAGAAGAAGGTCATTGCCACATCCGTGACCTCTACATAGAGCCTCTCTTTGCAGTAGAAGCAAGTGGATAGAGTCATGGAAGAGTATAGAGACACCTTCTCCTCACCCACCAGGGTACCGACGCACTGATAAGTCAAGCATCCAATTGATCTAACTCTCAGTATACCTCTGCCTAATGGACCAGTTTATCATCGCTCGTTGATGGAAAATGACGAAATCAAGCGTCAGATCCAAGAGATGCTTCAAAAAGGGCACATCAGACCCAATTCCTCCTCTTGCAGAAGCCCAATTGTACTGGTGTGAAATACGTGACCTGGCAACTCTCCATTGATTACAAAGAATTAAACAAAGTCATAGGTAGGAACTAGTACCCAATCCTTCAAATTGATGACCTTCTTGACCAACTCAAGGGGGCAAGTTCTTCAACAAGATTGATCTGAAGTCTGGCTACCATCAGGTTCCCATTGAACCAACTAATGTATGGAAGACAACTTTCAAATGTAAATAAGGTCTCTTTGAAGCGTCGATCATGCCATTTGGCCTAACAAATGCGCCAACAACTTTCATGAGGTTGATGGATGATGTATTGAGACCCTTCACTAACTCTTTTTTGGTGGTATATCTAGATGACATCCTCATCTTTAGCAGAACTTGGGAGGAGCACATGCAGCATATTCAATAGGTTTTGAGCACTCTTCGAGAGCATAAACTATATGCCAACTTGGAAAAATGCTCCTTTGGCATGAACACAGGTCCAATATTTTTGGCTACATTGTTGGTGAACATGAGGTACATGTGGATCCAGCTAAGATCCAAGTCATACATGACTTGCCATCCCAGACCACACTAACCGAGCTCCCGAGCTTCTTGGGACTTTCCAACTTCTACCGACGGTTCATTTTGGGATTCTCCCATATTGCATGGGCCCTCAACCAAGTGACCAAGGGTGGTTGCAAGGAAACATTCATGTGGGGGAAGGAAAAGCAACGAGCATTTGATGATCTGAAGCATCACTTGTGCTCAACTCCAGTACTCTCCTTACCCGATATGAAACAACCATTCGAGATTGATATTGATGCATTCAACTATGTTGTAGGCACAGTTCTCACTCAACACGGTCATCCGGTAGCATACCATAGTGAGACACTCTCAAATACTATCCGGAAATACCCCACCTATGAGAAGGAAATGTATTCCAATGTACAAGCTTGTCGTCGATGGAAACACTACAGTTTTGGAAAGGAGACAACCATCCACACTGATCACAAGCCTCTGCAGTTCATATAGACACAGGGGAAGTTGCAAAATGACCATCATTAGAAGTGGTCCACATAACTGCAGCAGTTCCATCTTAACATCAAGTATAAGACAGAGAGCACAAATCATGTTGTTGACTGCCTTAGTCAACCTCCCGTGGCTGCACTCACCACCCTGCTCCATTCCTATGGGCATGAGGCATATGAGTGGCCCCAAGTTTATCAGTAAGATCCTAACTTCGCCACCACTTATCAGCTCTTGGGTAAATGCATGAGTGTCACCAAATTTCACATTCAGGACGAATGTTATGCCATCTGGGCCACCTCTGTGTTTTATCAAGAGAGCATGCAAAGCTTATTTGGGAGTCTCACTACAGTCATATGGAAGGACATTTTGGCATGGATAAAACTGTGGTCGTTCTACAAAACCATTTTTATTGGTCAAAACTTCAACAGGACATCAACAAGTATATCAGATCTTGCACTTCCTGTGCCATTTCCAACCTAACCATAAAGAATCAAGGTTTATACACCCCTCTTCCTACTCCCGAGAGGCATTGGGAATCCATCTTGATGGATTACATGTATTTCCTTCATTCCACCAAGAAAGGCAATGATTGCATATTTTTTGTGGTTGATTGGTTTTCAAAGATGGCCATTCTCATAGCCTACAAGAAGATCATCACAGTGGAAGATGCTACCAAGATGTTCTTCTAACGAGTATGGATCCATTTTGGGATACCACATACCATCATCTCTGATAGGGACAACAGGTTCCTCAACACATTTTGGTCGAATCTCTAGTCATTGTTGGACACCAAGCTCACTAAATCCACTTCCTTCCACCCTCAAATTGATAGCCAGACAAAGGTCGTCCATCGAATGATTATGCACATCCTTCGCATGTATAACTCTAAGAATCCACGTACATGGGATGCGAGTCTTTCCTATGTTCAACACAACTACAATAGGGCTCTCCATAACTCCATCGACTATAGCCCATTTTAGGTGGGGTTGAGATTCTAACCCTTGGGTCCTATTGATGTTGCACTACCTCTTGCAACCACACAGACAAAATCCTCCCATGTTCAATGTGAGGGTGACAAAGCCACCAAATTCATTGAGAAAATTCAACACATCCGCCAACAGGTTCATGATATTTTTCAAAAAGCCAATACTAAGTAAAAGCAGTGCCATGATCAACACCGAGTACCACACAAGTTTTAGGTGGGAGATAAGGTCTGGCTACATTTGAAGAAAGAATTCCTTACACGACCCCATTGGAAGCTCAATCCACTTTTCTATGGGCCTTACACTATCACCAAGGTTTTGGGAGATAATGCTTTTGAGCTCAACACTCCCCCCTTCCTTGGCTTGCACCTAGTGTTCAATGTGGATCTCCTCCAGCCATAGTTTCCACCATTATTGGACACCTCAAAGATCACATAAAAATTGACACCAATAGAGTTCAAACCTGACTGCATGGAATAGGCGTCCACTAATCAGATAATGGACACGCAGGTCAAGGGCACTCGCCAACAGAGGATCCTTCTTTATCAGGTTATCAAGGAAGGGAAACTCTTACACCAAGGAAAACGGCTCACCCAGGGCAAAATTCAATAGAAATTTCCTCACCTGATGGGAGAACTCAAAGAGATGGATACCATTGCTTCCTAAGGGGGGAGTACTAATTCAAGTGGATATTGGTGGCCACCCACCTATTCCAACTGGCTCATTTTGACAGTTATAGTTCAACACTTTCTTCTATAATTCTTTGTAATTGTGGGTTCTACAATTTCATGGTTGTTTGAAGCCCTATACAGCTTCTAGGTGGAGATTGGTGGACGCCCACCTAATCCAACTTGCTTATTTTGGAAGTTTTCATGTCAATACATCTTTTTGTACTTTTAGGGCCGTTTTGGGCCCTAAACAATGTTGTTTTGGCTTGCCACAGTCAAACTATAGATGGAGTCAGAGTTTGACGACATAATGTGTAGTTACCGAAAAGACCTTTCTAATGGGATATCACGCAGCTAAAATGAATGTCGTATGAAAAAGTTACAACCCCGTGAAGTTGAGGTACCAACTTACCCATTAGGGCCCACATAACTTTTGGCGTTTCATCTCCTAGGGTTAGGATTTTTCATGTCTAGGGTTTTGGAATTCATGAGTAATGTTAAAAAGGCCTTTGGAGCCTCATTGTAATTATTCTTCTCAAACAGATGCATGTAGCAGACACATATCTTCTTAGAGATAACTACCACCATTCGAGCAAGTTGTTTTCAGTTCTACAATTTTACATTTTCATCCTATTTTATTTATTCAATAGAAGTTATTGTTCACTGGATATCTGATATTGTTCTTTGCATCTTTGTGTTATTGTATTCAATCTGTTATTCATTTTTGTTTTGCTCATAAATTAGATCAATTACCCCCATGGGTACCTCTCTAGGTACATTACATTCCATCCCCTTTGGCATGTTTCTTCCTCAAAAAATGGGAAGAATCCATATAATATGACATGTTAAACAATGTATCCAACCGATACCATGCATGAACACCCATCCATACTCCAAGTGAAATTTGGACATGGGGTCCAATTGTGGCCCTTCCTTAGTATTGATTTTTGTTTATTCTTGGTATCCATGCCTTCACCATGCTATTATGATATCTCCTTGCATTTCTTTTAATCCTCAATGTCCCTCCATGCTAGTTTCATTTCTAGTTCCATGTTGATCCATTGCAAGTTTTTTGTAACCCATGCCATTGCCTTGATGAATGTCATTTATCTGAGTGGTGGGGGTGATGATATAATTCAAACTTATCTATTAGTTCTTCTTTCTTTTAGTCTTCAACATGTGGTTCCTTTGAGACATTTAGCTCCTTAGATTCTTCTTCCTGTTTATGCCATTCATGGGGATTTTCTTCAAGTGCTTTTGTAGGCTCTTATTCTGATTTAGATTCAGACTCTTTAGTTGACGTGTCATTATGTATTGTAATTAATCTCCTTGCAATAACTTCTTCATGTGACCCCTTGGGCCCTTCTTTCTTAGTAAGAGAAATATCTTGCAATGTAATTTTTTTTTTCTTGTACCAAAGCTTCAAAAACTTCTTTTGCACATTAATAATATCTGTACCAACTAATTCCATCCAAGGATATCCCAAAACAATATCCACATCATTCATATATATAGCATAAAAATATGAACGCAACACATATTTATCCATGGTAATCTTCAAAATTTTAAAAAATTAAACATTTTCACCCTCAACCTACGTGCTTTGAATTTTTTTGTGGGTACTTGCAATATTTTATCCAAGTCAACATTGATGAAGTTATGCTTGATAACAGGGTTTATAGAAAAATAACATTCCCATGTTGAATACATCCATGGACCTATAATATGAAGTTGTCACATGAAAATAAATACCTAGTTCTCTCCTTATCCTTCTTCTCAACATGAGACAACTTGTATAAAAATGTATGTTCATATGCTTCATCGGTAATTTCCTCCATATTATCATCAATAAGTAAGTGCCTCCATGTTGTATCATTGTCCTCTAGATAACAATTGAATTTGGATATCCAATATGTGGGAAATTCTATTTTTATCCAATTGATACATTCTTCAAAACTAGCACCATCAAAATTTCGTGAAAAATGCATCTTTCTTGGGAAAGAAAAGCCTCAACTATCTTTCTTGGAAAAGAAAAACCTCAAATAAAAGTAAGGCTTTGAAGAACTAGCTTATTTTTTAATGACACTCCTTTATGTAGTTAGGGTTTGAGGTAAAAAATGTAAAATGATCGTAACTTCTGCTATACTTCTTGGATTGGTTATTATGACCCCAATTATGAAATGCCATGATTTCTCTGGATCTATTGGCACTATTTTGACTGAAATCTATGCACTTTACCAAACGATATCCAATTTGTGAAATCCACAGCTGTCATTGAAAAAACCCTAAAAAAATGTTGTTTTAAAATCAACGATATATCCACTTCCCAGACTCCATTTTGGACGATTTGTTTTTTGAAATTACACATTTTTTCGAGAGCAATTCAGATAATGGGGTGGATTCTCCAAATTCTACATAGAAAGTTTCAAAAATGGATCTGAATGCTACTATTCTTTTTTTTCCATAAAAAATCAACAAAAAGGAAAAAAAAATCTCCCACTTTATGCTAAAAAATATCCCCACTTCGTGCTCAAGAAAGATCTCTAATACCACTTATAGTAAAAATTCAAAGATATACGAGAGAATGTATCCTTTAACATTAGAAATAAACCCTTGAACATCAAATATACCAAAACATTCACCATGAACAACACAACAATACACAGAGAACCCTTAAAGTAGGGTAACACCATCAAATAGTCCTTATGGAACAAATCACTCCACAAGAAATGCTTACTGCAAGACAATACAATTCAACACACCTCCAATAAAATGATACTCATGTGAATTTTTACTTTCTTATGAGTATTCCTAGGGGTCTTATGCCAACTACCCCTTAGTATTATATTATTTCATTTTAATTACATAGTGGGCCTATTCCATTATTATGGTCATATTACATTCCTTAACCCCTTGGGTACCTCCCTAGGTACCCCATATTACCCTTCCAAGGTACATTATAGCCCCAAGGCTCCAAGGAAGGTCATCTTCTTAGCTTCAAAAGATGATCTCTTAGTTTTGAAGATTACAAGTGCAACTAGACACCCACAATTTCTCCAGTATGAATTTACTTTATGGCTACCCAAAATCTCTCTTTGATGTAGTTTAATAATATTTTTGGAGTGACTTTCCATCTTTAAGTGAGGTCAAAAACCAAAAATCTAAAATGAAATATGTTTTTCTATCTTTTTGTGAGTTTCCATCTCTTGTGACTTTCTATCTCTTTGTGAGTTTCCATCTCGTGTGAGTTTCTATCTTTTCATTGTCATGTTTTTTTTTTTCAAAATGAAGTGATTACTTGTATTTTATTTTTTTCCATGGGGTGTGCATCAATAATGAATATAATTACACCCGTGTGTACCTTTTAACATTTAATGTCATTCACTTTATCATAATAAAGGTGAATTAATCTTTTATTATGACTTTTTCCCCTTTTGTCTCAGATGTTAGGAGAGACAGATGTATAGAGGTGGGATGCATTGATTGTCATATTTTGTTCAAGGGAAAAGAAGAAAAGATTTGTGGACTAGAGTAGGCAATAGCTTCATCAATGTTACCCACCAAATAAAAACACTGTTTGGTAAGACCTTCTGATTCTTCAAAAAGTATTTTTTCAAGATTTGTGAAATCTAAAAATACCTTTTTGAAATCAACATGATGATGTTTCTAGATATCATCACTAAATATTTCATGATAACAAAGAAACATGTTAATAGTGCCAAACCCTCTTTCCAATTGTAGGATGTAGTAATGGACTTAGTGTTTCCTAATTTTTTGGAGAAAGTTTTGGTTGAAAACTTGAAAGCCCTGTGTATGATACAGATAGTTGAACTAGAAAAAAGCATTATGATAAAGCTAGTTGAAGTAGAAAAAAGTAGCATGATAGAGATAGTTGAACTAGAAAAAAGCAATATGATAGAGAAAGTTGAACGAGAATGAATATCTCCATCCAAGAATCAAATTGAAGGGAAGGGTAGGGTGATATTTCAAATTAAAGTGTTAAGTTCATTGTAACCCTTTTACATTGACAAGTTAAAATAAATTATTCTTTTCACATGAAAATGAAAAAGAATTTGAAATTTCATGCTTAAAATGATTACTTTATAACCCATTCTTTGTAAAAAAAAAAAAAAAAACTTTTAACTTATCATTCTCCAAAGATAACTTTTTAATCATCAAATTGAATATTTATTCACCAATAAAATTTAAAATTAATGGATGTATTTCTCTTAGTCAAATTTCTCATGTATTATTAATTACTTTCTAGTAGTGGTAGGGAGAGTAATTGTAATTTTCTATAGATTTTTATAAATATTTTTAAATTTTAATTTCAATTATGAATTTATAAAACTTATAAATTTAATTACAAATGATGTAGTTTTTTTTTTTTAATTAAGTTGTATTTAATAGAGAAAGTATAATAAGATTTACATAAATTTATTTTTTTACATAACCATTAAAAAAACTAATAATGAAATGAATTTATTTCTTAACAGTTTAATAAATGTATACTTTAATAAAAACATTAAAAAAATGATACCTCCATGCATACCCATATTAGTAATTACTATTAAACCAAATTAATTTATTCTCCAAATAAAGATAAAAAAAACTAATAACTCATGTTATAATAGTAACATGAAAAGCTTGATAGCTAGGGATCAAGAGCCCTCTAGAGCGTGATATATAATTCATAGTTGGGGGAAACTCTTTTAGGAATAACTCCTTTACAGATTGAACCGTCATAGATGAGTTATAGTTGAGGAAAACTCTTTTAGGCATTGCTCCAATAAAAACTGGAATTTTCACCATATTTTTAAAAGATTTGTAAGGGAAAAAATAATATAGCATTGTATGATTAAATTTAATGTGACCACAAAACCACTATTTTATATGGGATGTATTTTTGGAAAATGTAAGCTTGACATGTTACCTTGTACCCATAAAATGATGAGAAAGACAATGCAAACTTAAAAAAAGAAAGAAAAAAGAGGAGGATAGGATCAAGTATTTTCCTCTTAGCCGGTTAAGCGCATTATATAAGAAACACAATCCAAACTTAATGAAAGAGAGAAAACCAAGAATCGATCAAGGATTTTCCTTTTATCCCATTAGGTGCATTCTATAAATTTAAGTCTAAAAAAATGACAACATAGAGCATTGCACTCAAAGTTTTTTACCTCTACCAATTTTTTCCAAACTATCGCAACCAGGTTTAACAAAGCTCATTTAAAAAAAAATGCTTTTGCACTATACCAATGAGTGGCCATAGCATGCAAAACATTAGAATCCAGAAAACCTTACAACACAAAAGCCCAAATCCCAGTACTCTTAATAAAACATCGATCCTCAAATGCTAACACAGATGCCCATTCTTGATCTTCTTGCATTTCCAGCTCGAAACCATACACATTAGGAGAAATTGTTGACCTTCCTCTTATATCGGGTCATTCGATCTTCCAGAATGGTGAGTAAAATGATTTGAAAGCTAGATGTTCAGTGGTGGGCCAATTGTGTGTGATTTGTTTGCTAATTATTCCCACCCATAACCCTGAGAGGATGGTGCACCTAAAAGGAAATCCAAGCACAAGCACAAGCACCTCCCAAGCCTCCTTCCTCACTAGCTTCTCTGAAGAGACACATTAAAACACCAACTATGGTTCATGGAAAGTTATTCGCCACTTGCTATAGAAAACACGTTAAAACAACATTTATCACATAATACATTAAAATAAATTATTAGTGCAACAATATCATAAGGGGAATAAGAAGATGCATGATGTAACATGAAGGAAAAAATACACAAAGATGGATGAGTACTCTGTAGAAGAAAAAGCACAATGCAAGGAAAAGACACACAAAGATGGATGGGTACTCTATAGAAGAAGAAGCACAGTGCAAGGAAAAGACACACAAAGATGGATGGGTACTCTGTAGAAGAAGAAGCATAGTGCGAAAGATGGATATAATGTGTTCCTCTATTGAGGAGCAAGATAATTCACCACAATCAAAGTTTGATCCTCAATCTTTATTACTAAATTGTAGCTTTAATAAATAGGAGATACAAGTATGCATGAGCTCCATGAATTTTATTGTATAAAAATGATAACAATTCTTTTTTTTAATTGACATGATGGAGGGAAAAAATGTAAACATTTTATTATTATTATTATTGTTAAGTTACAATGAAAACACCTATGTTGCACAGTTTACGTAAGGTGAAGATTGGAACGAGTAGAGGTTTCCCTCAAATTTGTAGGAAACCTGAAGTTGGGAGGGACAATAATATATATTAAAAAATATAAAAAATATTTTAGATTACAATGTATCAAAATAATGATACATTTTAAATCTTATTTCAATAAAATTGAAGGTCAATCGAAGACAAGTTATTCTAGGACAATGTTGCTCCTATTGCAACAACTACAATATCAAAATTACTGATTTAATTTGTATTAATAATTATATGATAACACAATATTGAAACTTTAATATTCATAAAGATTTATTAGAAAATGAGAAACAAAATTAAAAATACATATATAAAATATTAACATATTTCTAAACTTAAATTTTACATATATAAACTTCAAACATCTTTGTAAATTTGAAGCATTATTCTTGTTTTGATTGGAAAAAGTTAAATAGTACTACTATTGTAATATGAAAGTACAATAAAAAAACAATGATATGGTTGGTTGATAATAACCACAAACTCAACAAATGCTTGTCATAAATAGGGTATTGATTTATTTGATTTTCATGTTTAGTAAGGGTTTGAAGGAAAACATACATGCATTAAAATGTTTTCATATTTACAACTATAAAGTGAATAGTATTAAGTTTTTTTACTTAAATAACAACTATAAAGTGAATAGTATTAAGTTTTTTAACTTAAATAATTTTTAAAATAATATTTAGTGTAGTTTAGTCTTTGTTTTTATAGTGATATTTTAAATAAATTTAACTAAAATATTTGTAATAAATTATGTATTTGTAATAATGGAATACAATTTTTTACATTTCAATTTAATATCATTTTAATTTAAAGTTCTTTATTTTAGAAACTGCTTTCCAAACTCTCATTTCGTTGATGTTGAAGCTCCCAAATTTCCAAAATAAATCCCAAAATATCGAAACTAAACACACTGGAAAACATTAATAAAAAAAATATAATAATAATAATAAATAAATAAATAAATATATATATATATATATATATA
>ML779051.1:61936-72946 GCA_009831015.1 Picea engelmannii
TTGCAGAGCTCGACCTTGCCATTAATCACAGAGAAAAAATCTCTAAAACCCTCCTGCTTTCGATCCAAACCCTAAGACAGATGGATTCTTCTGTCAAACACTTCGCATCGTCCACATTGTCTACTCGCTCACTCTGTCCCTCGGCGACCGAAATTTAATTGAATGACAATTTGCATTTGAATTTTTATTTTTATTTTACCAGTTTTCGTGAACTTTTAATTATTATTATATTAACAATAATAATATACTATACTTATTGAAACCATTTAACACATTAAAAAGGTTTATTAAAATAATTGTTTCCTTAATTAATGCTAAAAATATGACACCTGTCAAATTTCGCTAACTTTAGAAAAAGCATTTTATGATTTTTTTTATATTATAAAATTTTATATATATCATTATAGTATATATACATCATTATAGTGGTATGTTCGTTAGGCCTTGAACTTTGATTTTTATGATAGTGATGTTTTATCTTAATTATTAAATTATAATTTAATAAATATTTTTATTTTTAAATGATAAGAGTTGAAGCAAATAGTGATGTTTTATCTTAATTATTATATATACATACATGTGTTTGTGTACATATATCAATTGAGTGTAATTTAGTGTAATTAATTAAATTAATTTAATTAATCAATTAAATTTATTTAATAAATTTAATTAATACATTAAATATAAATTAAATATTTAACAATGAAATAAAAGTTTTTTTCACTTATTATATACAATACTAAATAAATTAAAAAATAATAATTTATTAACGGCAGGTATATGCTGCCATGCAGCCTTGTTATATCTGTTTCATAAGTATGTTTCATAAGTATGATATATAATTTTGAGTTGGCTTTGACTTTTTATTAGTTCATGTTAAATATATATTTTTTTATTTAAAGTTTTAAAAAATAATGATTTATTTTAAATTTTAAATCTCATTTATTTGATATTTTATTGGTTAAAGACTTAGAAGTCTTATCGTTGACTTCACTTTTCCCAAATTTTACATAAAAATAGATATTTTCTTATTTTTATAAATTAAGTTTTCCTATTTATAAAATATTTTTTTTTAACTAATTACATATTTTATTATGAATTATTTTGATTTCATATCATAGTATAGATGTCGTATTTATTATAAGAATTTAGGTATAAAGATATAAACACATTATGAAGATATAATGTGTTTTTTATTCTTATATAATATCATTATATTAGAAAAATCATTATCTTATTAATTTTTGGTGCAAGTATAAATAAATTCGTAATTTTCCCTCCAATCCATGTGTAGTAGTTATCTATTTGAATGTTTCATTACCAATAGTTAACTATGTCGATATCACAAAAACCATCTTGATCTTCAAGCGTGTCATTAAGTGTGATCAATGTCTTCATATTCAAATTCAAAGTGCTTAGTTGATGAAGAAAACGACGAATGAGGGTACATTCTCACTTGGCCCTCAACCTTTGCTACCTTAATAATTTTTAATTTGTTTATGTGTATGTTAAAAATATATCTAAGTTGTATCCACACACAAAAAATATATTTTCTCAAATATTAATTTCCTGTAATAAATTGTTTATTTTTATTTTTAAAATAGAATATTATGAATATGTTTGTAGTTTAAATTTTTTTTAGTGATATTTTTTGGAAATATTTCTGTGAAATTTGGCTAAAAATTGTTAGATCTGCATATTTGAGTGATTATTTTTTAGTGTTCTAGGGTTTTTCATCATGGTGAATTCAGATTTTAAACAACAAAAAACAATGATTTCATGCAAATTAATAAAACCCATTTTGTAGAAGAGTTAGACAACACCCAAATTAATACCTAAACAATATGCCTATGGCTAATATGTCTCATTAACATGGATCTTTTGTGGAAATAAACAATGTAATTGTCTCTGCATTGTTAATTCCAAAATTTTGCTAGTCAATTCATTATTTGTTTTGCCAAAACCAAGGCTCTACCAGAGATAGTGCATTGTGCATTCACCACACTAATTTTAGATCTACGTTCTACAACACTATTTCTTCACTGTTTGTTTTGCCAAAACCAAGGCTCTACCAGAGATACAAGTGCATTGTGCATTCACCACACTAATTTTAGATCTACGTTCTACAACACTATTTCTTCAATCAGTTTGGGATTTCTTGTGGTTTACACAACCTAAACAAGATTTACACCATAGCATTCAATCACACGACAATATAAACACAATATAGGATAGGGACTTTTACCTTATAAACCCAAACATGAAAACCACATTTGATGGGGATTTTATGCCTACTTAGGAAATGGTTACGATGGTGAGCTATGCACTCTCAATTGATATTATGATGCATTCTTACTAAACAACATATTTTCACAGACTACTTGGCTCAGAGAGTCTTCAATCTTTGTATAGAATTTTTCTCCAAGTCCCTCATGTGCTCTACTACTTCCCTAGTTCTTCATTTCCTCTCAAGATCTCTCCTTCATCGAATGCCCTTATTCTTTACAACCTTCATATTTAATGGGGTTCCTTGAAATTCCAACCATCATAATATGGTTCATTTCATCTTCTAAGAATTTTTAGACTATTCACTCGACTTTACAAACTAATTAAATGCTTATTATAAAATTTTAGAAAAGAGATTTTAATTAAGATCCAATTTGCTCATAAATTATTGGGTGAGTGAAGCTTTAATATTTAAAGTTTAAAGTTGTAAGGATGGATATTTCCCAAACAATTATATTCACTCATAAACTACTACTTGATAAAATATGTGGTATGATGAGCGAGATGCCCAAAGTCTATATCCATCTCGGAGGATGTTTCAAAAGACGATGTTGAGGCTCTTCACTGACATGACCCCTCCCTCAGACCCTCCTGAAGTAGAAACGGTCATTTCCCTAAATGCTCTCACTGACTTCTCTGCTCCCCAAACCCTCAAGCTAATTGGTTACATTAAGCATAGGAAGGTCATCATTCTTGTTGATTGTGGAAGCACCCAAAATTTTATTCATCACCACATTGCCCAATAAACTAATTGCTATATCCGTGCCATCAATAATTTTCAAATCATGATTGCCAATGGCGGGTCCATGAAATGTGGAGGGCATTGTGAAAATGTGCATCTCCAAATTGGTGAGTACCACCTGAAATATCATATGTTTGCTATTGACATGTGCGGTTGTGACATTGTGTTGGGTGAAGAATGGCTAAGGACTTTGGGTCCCATTCTCATGGATTTTAAGGAATTAACCATGCAATTCGACCAAGAGGGCCAACAATATAAGTTCCAAGGAATCATCGTCGGTTCCCCGGAGATCATCAGTTCCCATTGCATGGAAAAGCTACTCAAAAAAGGTCATTCTGGCATTATTTCCCAACTCCATGCCATACAAGCCACTGAGACACCCTCTGTGCCGCATGACCTCCAATCCATCCTCTCTAAACATCAAGTGGTTTTTTCCACTCCCCAGAGACTCCCTCCTTCCCATGGTGTTCATGATCATTCCATTCCCCTTGTCCTGGGAAGCCTTCCTCCCAATATTTGTCCCTCTCATCATCCCTTTTCCCAAAAAAATGAAATTAAGAAAAGTGTTCAAGAATTTCTCAACGCAGGTGTTATCCGCCCTAGTACGAGTCCCTAGTCTTCTCCTGTGGTCATGGTCCTTAAGAAAGAAGGTTCTTGGTGCATGTGTCCCGACTTTCGCGCCCTCAACAAACTCACCATTAAAGACAAATTTCCCATTCCAGTCATTGATGACCTCCTGGATGAATTGAGTGGCGCCCAATTCTTTAGTAAACTTTATCTTCGTTCTGGATACCACTAGATCCGTATGAATGAGGCAGACATTCCTAAGACTGCATTTAGAACTCATGGGGGCCACTATGAGTTTTTGTTCATGCCCTTTGTCTTGTGTAATGCTCCCTCCACTTTCCAAACCTTCATGAATCATGTCTTCCATCCTTTTCTCCATCATTTTTTTTAGTTTTCTTTGATGATATCCTCATCTATAGTAAACCTGGACAACCCATCTTGCTCATGTGGATCAAGTTTTCCATCAACTCTCTCAGCACCAACTTTTCCTCAAACAATCTAAATGTTCTTTTGGTGCCTCAGAAGTGGAGTACTTGGGTCATCTTGTTGGCAAGGCCAGTGTCAGGGTGAATCCTAAAAAGATTGAAGCTATGCAAGATTGGCCCCACCCAAAGACTCTCAAAAGCTTGTGTGGATTTCTGGGTTTAACAGGTTATTATCGCAAGTTTGTTAAGAATTATGGAAAGATTGTGGCACCTCTCATTGCTCTCCTTAAAAATAATTCTTTCACTTGGACTCCAATAGCTTCTCAGGCTTTTCAAACCTTGAATATGGCCATGTGCACCACTCGAGTCTTGGCCCTTCCTGATTTCACAAAGACCTTTGTCCTAGAATGTGATGCTTCCGGGAAAGGAATTGGTGTAGTCCTTATGCAAGAGGGTCGGCCTTTGGCCTTTACCAACAAACAACTATCATAGTGACATTTGGGAAAATCAATCTATGAAATGGAAATGTTGGCTATTTTGCATGTCATGGATCTTTGGATCCCTTATCTATTGGGGAAATGCTTCCAAATTAAGACAGATCATCAAAGCCTCAAGTATTTTCTGGAACAACGCCTTTCCTCCCCAAAGCTACAAAAATGGGTGACTAAGCTCTTTGGATATGATTATGAGATCATTTACAAGAAAGGAAAAGACACTGTGGTTGTTGATGCACTTTCCATAAAATATGAAGATGAAGGGTCCCTTTTTTCTCTTTCCTTAATTGTACCAGATTGGCTCCAAGTTGCTCGCCAGGAATGGCTAAACGATCCCAAAAGTTCACATCTGATACAACAATTGCAGGCCAATTCTCCAGTCTCCCCAGGGTACTCTTGGCTCAATGATGAGCTTTGATATAAAGGTCGTTTCTATTTAAGTAAACAGTCAAAACTTAAACCCACGGTACTTTCTAAGTTTCATGCTACACCCACTGCTGGGCACTCCGAGTTTACCAAATCCTATGACCAAGTCAAACATTCTTTTTTTTGGGATGGTATGAAACAGGACGTTCACAATTTTGTGGCTAAATGTGATGTTTGTCAATGCAACAAGGGAGAAATAGTAAAATCTCCTGGCACACTACAACCGCTTCCAATTCCACCTGCTATTTGGCGAGATATATCTATGGATTTTATTGTAGGCTTACCTAAATGGGGCAATAAATCAGTCATCATGATGGTAGTTGATCGTCTTTCCAAGTATGCTCATTTCTATGCTCTTCAGCACCCATTTACAACATCCATTGTGGCTCAAATTTTCATGATTAGGTCTTCAAGCTTCATGTCATGACTCATTCTATTGTTTCTGATCGTGACCCAACTTTCACCAACAATTTTTGGCAAGAACTGTTCAAGCTACAAGGCACCCAATTGCATCTCAAAACAATTTATCATCCCCGGACTGATGGTCAAACTGAAGTTGTCAACACGTGTTTGGAAACATATTTGAGGTGTTTTGCATCAGAAAGGAAACATCAATGGGCTCAATGGTTATCACTAGCTGAATGGTGGTACAACACTTATTACCATACAACTACGTGCATGACTCCTTTTGAAGCGGTATATGGACAAAAGACACCTTTAGTTCTCTCATACTTTCCAGGTGTCTCGAAGGTCTAGGCGGTTGACCAAACACTTACAGTTCGAGAGGCTATTCTTCGTACCCTCAAAGAGAATTTGGTCATGGCCCAGAATCACATGAAGCAACAAGAAGATGAAGGTCGCTCTGAACGTCAATTTGCAGAAGGAGATTAAGTGTTTCTTTGACTGCAACCTTACAAGCAAAATTCCCTCAAGGCTGACCATTGTCAGAAACTGGCACCCAAATTTCATGGTCCTTATACCGTTCTCAAGCGTGTGGGACAGGTGGGATATTAGTTATCTTTGCCCAATCATTCTAAGCTCCATCCTATTTTTCATGTTTCCTGCTTAAAGAAGGTGATTGGAACTAAGTGCCAAACTCAAACCAACCTTCCCGAGTTGGACAAAGAAGGCTCCATTTGGTTACAACCACAACCAGTTTTGGACCAGCGTGAGCATCATCCGCGTCAATGAACCATCAAGGAAGTGTTAGTCCAGTGGAAAGATACAACTCCAACAGATGCCACTTGGGAACTAGCTACCATTCTGCAACAATTTCCTCATCTCAAGCCTTGAGGACAAGGTTGTTTTTAAGGGGGAGGACATGTTAGGGACCTAACCCCTCACATAGGTATAATAATATATTTCCATGTAATAAAGGTCAATATTAATAAGGCATATGAATAAGAAAGAATATGTCCAATGTAAGAATACCTAATAGAAGCTTTTGCTTCTAGAAGGATCTTCTTCTAGATTGTTCTTTTGATAGACATATTTAGTATAAATAGGAGTCAAGGGTATGATAAATTTTTTCTTAGATATTATTGTAATAGAGCTCTGCTCTGCTGGAGGTTGCCCCCTCGAAGAGGCAAGTGAACATTGCTCTTAGTAATCAAAGTGCTCTTTCTAGTGTTATTCTGGTATTATTTTGGTATTATTGTGGTGTTGTTTTGGTTATATCGTTGTTTATCTGCCATTTCTGGCTAATTATTTCTATTATGCATACTATTTTATATCTGGAATATTACAATCATATATTGCACTTTTAGACTTTGATATTGACACTTTAGGAATTTGATTTTGCATTTCTGGAATCTAATATTGGCACATTTAGAACTAGATTTTGCACTTTACAAACCCTGATTTCTCACTTAATTTTCAATCACATTTAATATTATATAGTTCGTATCTATTCAAGTTGGTTTTACATCATTTACAAGTACTACTAAATTAAAAACAAAATTGAATATATAAAAATATGAAGACCTTATTGGGCATAAAAGAAATTGCCATGCATAACCTAAAAAATAAAAATAAAAAAAAATGATTACATCATAACACTTGATGACAATACTATGATAGAGGAAGAGTCATTTGAGACTTTCTTGAGATCCTCATTGATCAAAATATTATTCTTAAGGAAGTTTTAGTTGACCCTTACTTAGGCTATCCTTGACAATAATACTATACTCAAGGAAGGGTAAGTTGTCCCTTCTTTAGCCTCCCCATCAATGAAAATACTATGTTGTAGGAAGGGTTGATGAACCTTCCCTAGTTTCCCACTCAACGATAATACTAAGCTTGAGGAAGGGTAATATAACCATTCGGCAGTTCCCCCCTCAACAATGATACTATTCTAGAGAAAAGGTGGGTCGACCCTTTCTCGAGATCCCCCTCGACGAGATTACTATTCTTGAGGAAGGTTTGGGGGACCCTTCCCTAGGTTCCCATCAATATTAATATTTTTCTCAAGGAAGGGTCACCCAACCATTTCCTAGGTGCTCTTTCACAAGAATAATATTCTCAAGGAAGGATTGGTCAACCCTTTCATTATCTCCCCCTGACCAAAATACTATGCTCTAGAAAGGATTGGTTATCCCTTCCCTCGACTCCCTTTCAATGAGAATACTATGCTCAAGGAAGGGTTGGATGACTCTTCCCTAGTTTCCCCTCAACAAGAATTATATGCTTGAGGAAGGGTCATTCAAACCTTCCATGGAATCCCCCTTAACAAGAATACTATGCTAGAGAAAGGGTCGATTGACCCTTGTCTTGGATTCCCTTGATGACAATACCATTCATGAGGAAGGGTTAGGCAACCCTTCTTGGGGATCACCTTCATCAGAATAATATGCTAGAGAAAGGGTTGGTCAAACCTTGTCCATGTTTCCCCTTGAATACAATAATTTTCTTGAGGAAGGGTCAGCTGACCCTTCCTTTCTTGCCCCCCTTGAAACGAATACTATGGTTAAGAAAGGGTCAGTTGATCCTTGTAGGGAATCCCCCTCGACAAGAATAATATGCTAGATAAAATGTTAGTTGAACCTTGCTTGAGATCCTCCTTGAAAATAATATTATCCTCGATAAAGGGTCGATCAACCCTTCCTTAAGATCTGATTAATGAGAATACAAAAGGTTAGCTAACCCTTCCCAAGGTTCTCCCTTGAACAAAATACTATACTCAAGGAAGGGTCGACCAACTCTTCAATGAACTACCCCTCAATAAGAATACTATGATAGAGAAAGGTTCAATTGAACCTTCTTTGGGCTCCCTCTAAGAGAATACTATGCTAGAGGAAGGGTCAACTAAAACTTCCTTAATCTCACCCTCAATAATAATATTATAGTGGACAAGGAGTCAATCAACCCTTCCTTGGGCTCCCTTCAGAACAATATTCTTGAGGAAGGCTTGATCGAACCTTCCCCATGCTACCAAGTTGACAAGAATTCTATGATGGAGGAAGGGTTAACCAATCCTTTTCCTAGCTCAACCTCAATAGGAATATTGTGCTGAAGGAAGTGTTAGTAGACCCTTCCCTATCCCCCCTGGGTGAGAATTCTATGTTGGAGAAAGGGTTACTTGACAATTTCACTATCTCACCCTCGATAAAATAATATGCTAAAGGGTGTCAATCAACCCTTCCTTGAGATCTCGTTTGACAATAATACAATTTAGAGGTAGATTTTGATGACTCTTCCTAGGGCTCCCTCTTGACAAGATTCCATGCTAGAAAAAAAAGTTAGCTGACCCTTATCCTAGATCACCCTTAAGAAGAATACTATGATGGAGGAAGGTTGATTTACCCTTCCTTTGGCCCCCATTTGAAAAGAATACTAATTTGGAGGAAGGTTAGACCAACAGTTTAATGGGATTTCCCTCAATGGGTATACATTGCTGGAGGAAGGGTTGACTGACCCTTCCTTAGGCTCTCCCTTGATGAGAATTATATGTTAGAGGAATGGGGACCAACACTTTCCTTTGATTTCCATTGACATGTATACTATGTTGGAGGAATTGACATGTAAACTACCATAGATATTCCACTAGAAAATGTTTTCACAACAGATCTTATAATATTATGAAATCTTAGATTATGAAAATTACTTTCTTAGATCCCATATTGTTGTTACCAACTTATTGCTTGAAATTATGAAAATAACTAGAATACGAAAATGAAAGGAATGAGAAAAAGGACACACCATCCACACATAAGAAAACAATATATATCCTAGGAAACCCAATATGGGAGAAAACCCAGCTAGAAGGTGAGACCTATGCTCTACTCTCTTTTCTTCAAATGAAAATACAAAGAATAGGCACTCACTGTGGCCTATATGGATACTATATAATCTATCCTCCTTTGTTATACGCTCAAAATACCATTCCTAGATGATCTGATCAAAGATGAAACATATACAATGCTAAAGAATGGAACCCTTCTCCTCCTAGTATCTTGGTATTTAACATAGCTCGATAGTTGTTTGGGTTTAGGGATTTTACTTTCTCAACCCTTAATAGTGATCAAGTTTGGACCGTATAGAATATTCTTGAAAATCCACATGTGGCTAGCCCCACATGTTTGGGTAATTGATCAGGGGATCAAATTTTGCTCAATTTTCAAAGTGCTCGGAATGCGACGAAAATAGTGCCATTGCGTCCGTCTTGTCTTCCTGATTCTGACGGTATATTTACTTTCGCAAACGGAGTCCGTATGGAGGAGATATCGCGATTTGTCCACCAAGCCAAACAGGCAAAAATTTGGGATGCTCACTGTACCTGTCCGTACAGTTCGTACGGCCACATGGAGGGCCGTACCATCATGATGATGTGGCAGAGGGAAGACGTGGCACATTTGTATTGGTTTTGGTTGTCCAATCGGGTGTTGACACGTGTCAATGGTAGCCAATAATGTGTGGACACGTGGCCCAACCCATTGGCACCACGTGTCCCTATACAACTGGTTCATATGGTTATATATATATAAAATGACATGGGGAGTCTGTGGGGTTCGACCCCCAGACCTCCCCCACAGTACAAAGCTCTAGTGAAACTCCGCTAGCCAACTTACAGTCATTTGTTCCTTGTTAGGAAGGCGGGAAACATTGTATTTAATTTTGCATTTGTGTTATGTTGGAATGGGGGGACAGGCCGGGGCTTAGCCCCGTCCCGCGGCTCTTTGTAAACATATATATGACCATAGCATATATTAAAACCCAAACTTTCGGCGCGTATATTATATTTCATTTGATATGTATCAAAGTGTATGCGTGGGAATTGAAACCACCATCTGTGGTTCATATATGTAACCCGTGGGTTTTGTATTACATAACCAATGGTTTAAACATGCACGGGACTTGCACGGTTTTGGGATTTATACAGTTTACCAACGGTTAAAACGGGTTTAACCACTTTGTAACCAAACACGCGGTCGCATGAGCAATATGACCAAGAGCCGAGGCGGTTAGGGGCTGGAGGCGCCTTAACCGTCCTACGATTTGCACCATTGGCGTGGTTGCACCCGGTGCCAAGTTTTTACGCTTAAATGAGCGTGTGAGCCAGGTTTGAAGCACAAGGGTGCGAATTGTAGAACCAGAGACAACAAAGTTGGAGAAGGAGCTTCAAGGAGGCATATCTTTCTCATTTTTCGACCGTTTTAGGTGTTGAAAGAGCCCAGACAGGGGTTTTGGGATGCTGCGGAGCCATTGAAGTAGTCATTTTGTCATTTTGAGCATTGTAAGGCATGTTTTTGAGCACTTTGAGCAATTTAATAATAATGATCCATTGGAAGCTGGACCAGGAGATGTAGCCCAAAGTGGGGTGAACTCCTTTATCAAGTTGCTATGTTTATGTGCTGATGTTCAATGTTTTATGCTGCTATCTATGTGTATTTTACATAAGTAATCCTTATTTATGTGTTGCAAATTGATCTTGTTGCTTTAAACACATAACATTTAACTTGCAATAATTATTCAAGTTTTTCAAGTCTTCTTCAATTTTAGATCAAGTTGGTATCAGAGCACTGGTTTTGAAGACTTGATTGTTTTGCAAGTTTTGTTTCTGATGCTCACAAGG
>ML779051.1:87719-115278 GCA_009831015.1 Picea engelmannii
TTATGTTTGATTGAATGCTTTGGTTTAAATCTTATTTAGGCTATGTAAACCACAAGAACTCTCAATCCACTAGATGGCATAAATATGAAATAAATTAGCATTCTCTTTTCAATTAGTTGTGACTCTCAACATTAAAGAGATAAAGTGTTGATTTTCTCTATATATCTCAATTTCACTTTCAATATGTTGTTGGTATGAGAATTATGGTCTAGTTGTTGTCTATGATATTCAAGTCTCCGACAATCACCATAGTTGGACTACTCAAGCCACAATTAAAGACAATGCTACATAAAATCACGTACAGCCATAACCCCTCACGCCATTCATGTGTACACAATGATACACATTCCCATAAAGGTAGATACTGTCTTTTGTGAATTCTCTCAATTAGGAGTGCATCCTATATCTTATAGCTCTGCATTAGTTATTTAATGAGTTGTTGGTCTCATATTCTACAACAATTACCCTTTAATTGATTTACTAGTGGGTTCTTCTAATTCGTTAGTGGATAAATTTGTTGGCAAAACCACATGTAAAACCTATCGATTCTTCAATCAATTGCTGGCTATAGCACGATGAGTTAATTCACATTTTAACAATCATGTCACATACATATTCACTCTATTTTGCCATCTTGACTATTCTAGGGTATTTGTTCCAAGTATCCACCCCAAACTCAGTTTTGGATCATTCTTGTTGTGCCCTTCATAGTTTTCAAACAATTGAAAAATTTATCATTATCTTAAGACAAAGGTCTTTGTAAGCTAGCAAGTGAAACAAATCTCTCACACTATTGTGAACATCAATACATACCCATACATTTTCATTTGATTAGTTATATATATATATATATATATATATATATATATATATATGCTTATGTTGTGGTGTCATAATAGAGTTTGATTCATCTTCATATTGTTGAATTTGTGAATAAATAAAGATTTCATTTCGAATAATCAATAGTGCATCAAGAAGCTTGATCTTGGAGCCAGTTGGTGATTACAAGTGGGAAATGATGACCATTGAATGTGTACATTGTTCAATTTCTTTACACAACAAGAATTGATTCAGTGTTGTTCAATTGTTTGGCATTTAGCTAGCAATAGTTTTATAAAATGTAAATCTAAAATTAATGTATTGTTCCATTGATTGGCAATTAGCTAACAATAGTTTTATAAAATGTAGATCTAAAATTATTGTAGTGAATGCACGATGCACTTATATTTGTGATAGAACCTCAGTCTTATAAAATGTAGATCTAAAATTAGTGTAGTGAATGCACAATGCAGTGTAGTGAATGCACAATGCATTTATATTTGTGATAGAACCTCGGTCTTGGAAAAAACAAATAGTGAACTAAACAACCCACCAAAATAAAACATAACAAATAGTTAACTAAGCAACCAACCAAAATAGAACATAAGCTTTCTTTTGAGAGTGATGCATTTATTAATTGACAATTGATTTCGGCATTGAAAATGCAAAGACAATTACATTGTTTATTTTGGTAGAGGACCTCTCTTGATGGGGCCATAGACGTATTATTTACCAATCAATTTTTTCTACCATATTTATAATATTTTATTTTTAGAAATGAAAATAAACAATTTGATACTTTACACTCATATTTAAGTAAATACTTCAAACAATTTGATACTTGACACTAATATTTAAGTAAATACTTTTTTGAACAATTTAGATATATTGCTAGCATACACCTAAACAAAAGAATGAGAGGACCTCTCTTGATGGGGCCATAGAACTATTATTTACCAATTAATTTTTTCTACCATATTTATAATATTCTATTTTTAGAGATGAAAATAAACAATTTGATACTTTAAACTCATATTTAAGAAATACTTCAAACAATTTGATACTTGAAACTAATATTTATGTAAATACTTTTTTGAACCATTTAAATATATTGCTAGCATACACCTAAACAAAAGAATGATAGATAATAAGGTAGAATTTTTTTTTTGACCAAGTCACTCTCGATCAAGTGACATGCATTAAAGTGTCAAGGCTCATCAAAATTCTTCATCTACTATTTGTCGATGATATACTTATTATGATTAAAGCCTCAATTCCAGAATGGATGGAGATTAAAAGGCTCTTGAATAATTTCTGTTGTTCTTCCAGATTGTTGACAAATTCTCAGAAAACATCCTTTCTTCATTTTGGCGTACAACAACATGTTTTGGATTCATTAAAGGCTTCATTTTTGTTTAATTTTCAAGATCTTATTAATGGATTTAGATATCTTGGCTATGTTTTAAAATTGGACAGGTACAAATTCAAGGACTGGAAATGGCTCATTGATAAGTATGAAAAGCGTATTAGCCATTGGTGCAATAGGTGGCTGTCCATTGGAGTTCGCCTTGTACTGATTAAAGCTGTTTTGGAAAGTAAGCCGGTTTACTGGTTAGCATTGGCAAATTTACCATCCACGGTCTACCTTAGAATTCATCAACTGATGTTTAATTTTCTCTGGTCCGTTTCTAGGAAAAAAAGAGCCTTCGCCTTTGTAATTGGCATCTCTTAGCCTGTCCTAAATTATATGGAGGATGGGGGGTTGAGGAACCTAATCAGTTTTAGCAGTGCTATTGCAGAAAATACTCTCTGGAGGGTTTTAATGATGGACGATCTGTGGCATTGTATATTAAAAGACAAATATCTCCCATTTGTCTCGGTGGCACTTTGGCTCAGAATGATTTCAGAGACAAGGGTAAGAGGATCAGAGGCATGGAAGCATCTTCTTAAATCACTACACATCCTTCTGTATTGGATCGCGTGGTGTCCTAGGTTGGGAGAATCCATTCTATTAGGTAAGGATCATATTTTGGGCATGGAGAGGAGGCTATCCTGTCAGAAGAAATGATACATGCTATAAATTTGAAAGGTGTGTTTTATCTTTTCTAGGCCAGCAGTGCACCTCATCCAGGTCTGTTATGCCCCAACTGGCTCACAAGTGTTGATTTGGAATTAGAGGGACACTCAACATTGGAATGGACAAGTTTTCGTTGTGCTCTCATTTACAATGGTGTCCAATTGGTTAGGAGGCCAGACGAGCTTAGATGGATGGGTGGCGATGCCTCTGGTTACATTATAGTTAAAAATATTTATGAGGCTACTGAAAAAAGGAAAAGGAGCTATGTGATTGGAGGATGGAGGAAGTCACTATGGGCCTGGGATTGCCCCTTAAAACTTAAACTATTCATCTGGTTGGTGGTTGAGAATAAAATTCTCACTTGGGAGAATTTACAGTGTTGTGGTTTCATCAGCCTGAGCTATTGTATTTTATGCAAACAAAGCAAGGATATTGTGTTTCATTTGTTTGTGGAGTGCCCCTTTGCACGTACTGTTTGGGAAAAAGTCTATACATCTAGAAATTGCTCAAGGGCGTGGAATGTAAATACTATTTCTGAGTGTTTTAAAAACTGGATTATGATGAATACATTTATTGGTTCATTTGGATTGATTGGAACCACACAATCTTTGAAGACAAGCTTCCCTCTGCACATAAGGTGGCAGTTGTGGGAGACTACTCTTAACCTGTGAAAGCTTTGGCTTTGAGGAGGAGCACTGATCTGAGGGTGGCGAATGGTACAATAGGTTGGTTTGATGGGACAACTATTTCTTCGGGATTAAATAGTGGGGCTGGAAGTGTTATCAGGACCAATGATAATCACACTTTCAAATGGACCATAAACTGTGGACCTAGTATTAATATGAGAGCGGAATTGTTGGGTGCATGGACACTTCTTTCACTTGCTTCTCGGCTTTGTATCTCGAAGCTTACTGTGCAGGGGGATTCAAAGATTGTCATTGAATGGCTGTGGGGAAAAGGATGCTTGCAGGTGATTTCTCTGGAGTGTTGGAAAGACAGATTGAAAAACTTATAAAGCTTTTCCATCATATTACCTTCTTGCATGTGTACAAAGAAGATAATTTAGAAGCAGATAGTCTCTCAAAACAAGTGCTTCAAAAGGCTCGTGGGAAAATTGTCTATTATCAATGTGAAGAGGAACACGAGGATCCTCCTATGTCTTTAGACCTTTTCTAGCAGTTTTGATCATATATTTTGGGCACTTGGTATGCGGATCACCTATGGTCTTCTTAGTTTTGTGCTTGTTACTTGGTTCCATTTTGTGTTTTTTGTGGAGGCTTTCTCTAGCTATGTTCTGAATTTCCAATTATGATTGGGTCAAATTTCCAATTATGATTGGGTCATGTGAACTTGTTGTAATGGGAGTAGTACTCTGGAGGCCCTTGTTGAAAGCTATTTGAACTTTTTGTTGATGATCATATGTAAAATAACAGTTTATATTATGATATAATAAAAAGTGAAATAACAGTTTATACTCTGGATACCCATTCCTCATCAACTAAGCGCTTTGAATTTGAATCTAAAAGCCATCACACTTAAAATAAATTTAAAGATGGAACACTGTAATATCAAAATGATGGTTCTAATGATATCGACACAAAGGTTAATAGAACATTCGAACAGATAACTACTACACGGTTCTCAAATAGCATGCATAGTCTCGACAACACCCTGTATCTCCCCGAATCATTTCCAGCCTATCGCCCGAGGGCAGTTTAACATCCTTTCTTGTCTCAACTTTCGAAGACGATAAACTCGACCTGTCAAATATATCAGAACATCATTTTGTATTATCCACACTATCGCAGATATTTCACTCACGCACTGCCACTGGGCCCTGCCTTGCATCATACTTATCTTTACCAACAGTCACTCACATGGGGTGGACGCCATCATTATTTTCATTTTTCTCGCCGCTTCAGGTCTTATAACCGACGTAATATGCTTTAATGAAGCTTCCAACCATAACACTCTATCAATTGTCTCTGTGTTTTGGTTCTCTTCACTGCATTTACCTTTTCAGATTCCCAGGGTTTAGTTTGGATGATTTTTTTCTTTATAAAGGTTGTACGATAAATAGAATGTTGAAAGCAATGGAATTTTAATTACAGTATGTTATTAATTTATCAATATTATTATAATATTTATTTCAATTTTATTTTAATAAGTATTCTCAAAAATCTAAAAAAATGGTTTTATTTTGCATTTTGATAATAGTTTTTTATTTTTATTTTTGATTGAAAATATTTTTTTAATTTAATCTATTATAAAGATGAAATTTTTTGTACTACTTTCTAAATAACAAGCTAATGAGAACTTAGAAAAGCTTTTTACATAGGATAATATAAAATGGTTTTATTTACAAATATTTTTATTAAGTATGCAAAGCCTATTTTTATAATCCATAATATTGTATGTATAGAATTAAAAAAATTATAACCAAAATTTATTATATATATATATATATATATATATATATATATATATATATATATATATATATATGTATGTATGAGGAAGAAAGAAATAAAGGAAGACAAACAACCAACAACCAACAACTCAAAAATACGTTGATCCAACACATGCATTCCCCAAATGGATGAGATCCCAAAATACAAAATCAAATCAATAAAAATCAATGGAACTATCCAAGACATGCAGGATCACACCTGATACACACCAAAATGTCACACCACCTTGTCGCACTTAAGTGTCATATGCACCTTACTAAGTGTCACATGCACTTTATCAAGTGTCGTATGCACCTTACTAAGCGTCGCATGCACTTTATTAAGTGTCGCAACTTTGAAACCATGGAAGAAAATTTGTCATAATCCCTAATCAATGTGGAGGAGAAGAACTCATCATGAGAAGGTCGAAAAAATGCTTTTTACCTTGATATTTTGACCATTTATGAAGGTCAACGCTCCCTTTCCCATGTATCGGTGTTATAGCTCAAAATGCCACTATCATGCATTCTTGACTTTGGCTTGCTCACTTACACATCCACCAATCACTTTTTTCGAGGTTCCTCTTAAAAAAAAACTTTTTCATGGTCTACGCGCCCTGCTACATATGCAACGCACGTACATATGCTAGTTGCATGCCTGACAGCCCGCACATACTCTAAAAAGTTGCAAAAATTATAAAGTTCCGCGCTTTCGGGCATAGCTTACGGGCTATGTCAGGTTTCACAACCATCTTACCTCCTGTATCCCTTCTGACAACTAATTAGCCATATTTTCTCCATATAAAAGGTGCCCTAAGGGTCATTTGGAGATATGGAAGAAGAGGCAAGTGAACTCTGCCAAATTTTCTCCTTTGCATTCCAATCCTTTTGCATGTTTCTCTGAGTTTCATCCTCAACATTACCTTCCATTCATCCTCCTTTATACAATCCATCCTTTTTCCCTATATTGGCATGCTAGTTGTGTCGATAGCATATTGGGAATAATGCACTTGGATTCAAAGTAGAGGAACCCATGCGAGGTTCATGGAGCGACGACAACAAGATTCAGGTTGTAACTTCCAATCTTATTATCAATAAAAGAGAAACTTCTTGTCCCAGATGTTTATGTATTTATGTTTATGTTTATGAATGTTTTTCATGAATAACTAACCCTTTATATGATCTTGGTAGTTATGCATATGCTGTCATAGTTTTTTCTGTGAATTTGTTTCAAGCCAAATTTGGGAGGAAGCCTGCAATTTTGGAACGGACAGAGAAGAGAATGGATCTATGACAGATGAAAGAACTTAAGGTACACATTTCGATCTTCTCTCCCTTTCCTTAATTACCATTGGGTTTGTTGGATTTGGGTAAAATAGAAGTGTTTATATCTTTTAAGGTGTTAAGGCTCTGCCTAGTTGCTAGGCCCGGATTAGGGGGATTTTTCCCCATAGTAGAATTGGCGACTCCACTGTGGAGTCTCTCTAGGGTCTTGTTAGGAGATTCATTCGGTTTGATTTCCTGTTTTGTTTTGTACTTTCTGAGTTTGTAAGAGTCTCTGGTCACCTTCTAGGGGTTTCCAGTTTTTCCTGATCTGGATGATCACTCTGAACTTTCTCTCTTTTTTGATTTGGGTCAACAATATACACACCCTGTTCTATACCCAGAATGCGTACATACATGCCCTGCGTTATCCCAACACACGTACATCTGCAGTATGTCTGTGTACAACACACATACATGTTCTTTTGAAGAGTTTTTCAGAAATTTGTCTTTTGCTTCCAGGAAGCTTTTGGTCTCTCAAGTCCTCCCAAGTACCAGAGACCTATGTTAACTATTGTTGAGAGAGTTTTAAGTCTCATATTGTCTATGAAGTTGTAAATAAATATCTGTTGTTTAGTTTTCTTTGTCTCTTTTTTCCTTTTGTTAAGTTTGAATGTCTAATTTTGAAGCTTCAGGTTCTCCATTGGATTCTGGTGAATCCCTGCTCTCTGGCAGTTGTTTAGGACCCGAGTTAGTGTTTGGTTTGTTATTCTTCTCTCTTGTTATGCTTTGAAAAGAAAAAATATAGTTGTTTGTTATTTTCATTTCATACGTATATTAAAATCTATTTTTTTTTTGTATTTTCTTAACTGCATTTGCATGTTACTTTGCATATTTGTTTGGTTGTAGTAGCTTATGTTGTTTTTATAAAAGAAGATAGTTCTCAACCCAAAGTTCCTTCTTTTCTTCTTCATTGAAAGTTTAAGTAGTTGCATTGCATTTGGAACGAAAAATCATTATAGGATAGGTTGCATAGTATGATCTTGGTCTTCATTTTGAAAATTTTGCACCTTAAAAGTTAAAAAAGCCAAAGATTCACTTATAGGACATAGTTTGCTTTCATTTAATTTTAAAGAACAATGTTCTAAAAGTTCATTTTTAACTTGTTGGCGCAAAGTTGTTATACCAGGGTCCTCTTCAGGTTACCAACAAAAGGGTACCAATGTAGTCTAGTGCACTGGCATTTTCATCTTTCTGAAAGGAAAGAAGTCTCACCCAAAGTGCAACTGAGACAAAATATCTAAGTGAAGGGTATGAAGAATTCTATACTGATCTATAACACATCTATACTGTTACCATTCTAACACAAGATAGATTGTTGTGTTCATTCCTTTAATAGATCATACACTAATACATGAGAACAGAGCTTTACAGAACATCAAGAAGTGATAAAGACATCTAATTCATAACATACAACAACATAAAGGAATTTCATAGATATAGAAAGTAATATGAACCAGGAGCAATTTCAAAATTTGATCTCCATTGTATTTTTTTTATATCAAAGGTCTTGATCCACATACTTTCAAAACTTTACATTAGTCCTCTACCCTACTCATTGTAGTAGAGATCAATAGGTGCATCTCAACATAACACTAAAGCTGATTGTAATCAGTCTAATCTCTTCCCTTACTCATTACATCCTAGATTTGGATTATAGATCCAATTCTTGCCTCTTGTTCCTCTCTCTGATCTCATTCACACACCCACACATTACAATACAATACGATTACCAATTACCATAATTACAATACAATACAAAAATATCAATACAATCGTTTCCTTCCTCTCCTTGAGAACCCGCAGGTCCTCTTCTCTTCTCGATTCTGCTGCAAATGTATTGTCTCAAAATGGATTCGTACTAGTCTCATACATTTTTTTGTTCCAACTTCTTTCTATTGCGTGTTTCCTTTCTCGAGCTTCTTCACTTGATGGGTTTCCTCATTGATAAGTTTCACAACTCCTCTTATCAAAACGAAGGGCCCAACAGGCCCCGACCACAATCCTTGACTAGCCCCGAGTCAATTCTTTGGTTCTTTTGTGTTCTTTGATTCGACTTGTTGTCCTTTTGGGGTTTGTCTTTCTTCCTCCTTGGACCCTTCAAACAAAGGGCCCAACTTTGGCACTAGCTTGAGAGATATTTCTTTGACATCCTGGAACTGTTCAATTTTTTCTTGCCACTTTCTAGCAAGCAGTGAGGCTTCTGCAACTAATTGTTGTGTTGTGTTGAGGTTGAACTCCTTCAGCTTGGAGGCAATGAGGGAATTCCATTCCGAGTCTACTAATGTATCAACCTGATGCATCTGCAGATATGCAGTTTGAATGACATGCCTGAAGGCTCTTAGTTCCTTCTTTGCTATTATTTGAGCTTCAAACAAAGCATTCAAAGAATTGTCTGCTTGTTGCATTTCATCAATTTTTTCTTGTTTCTCTAGAGGATCATGTGTTTTTTATACTTCTTTGTTGGTTTGTATTCTAGTGTGCAAGTCTTCCAGTGCCTGATTGCAACAGGTTATAATGCTCATCCAATGGCTAAATTCCTTATAGATGGTGGTACATTTAGTGGTCTTTTTATGCAGCATGTATCTGGCATCATTTCCTTCCAGGACAACTCTTTCTAGCTGTTGTTGGAGTTCCCTAGGCTGAGCCTCAGATTTCAAATTCATCCCCTTCAACTGCATTTGAAGGTCCTCTGCTCAATCTGTTAGTACCTCCCATGCTTGTTGATCCAATTCGAGTTGTTCCTCTGGTTCTGCAATGACATTGTACTCTGACATCAGAGTTGTTTCTTTTTTGAAAGTTGGCCAGATCTCTGTTAACTTTCCTTTCACTCTCTCCATTTTCTCTTCTTCCTGCATCCTTTTAGTCTATTCCAACATTCCTTCCTGTCACAAATATTCATCTTGCATTTCATCTTGGTAAACCTGTTGTTATAAATGACCAGTTGAGGCTCTGATCAAGCGGCCCTACTACTTGTGGTGTCGACAACTAAGAGAGCTCCCTGGATGTAACTGTGGTCTCCAACAGGAGTCTGATTTGAAGTAGAATCCCGCTGGCCATAGATTTCTCTAATGGTGTCTCAAATTCTTCTTCTCCTTGGAGTGATCCTTGCAACTGTTGGGCTAGTTTAGTCTTTAGGGCTAACAAAAGTAAAGGGATAGCTTCCATCTATGATGGGAAGAGTGGTAGCAACTCTGAGCACTGTTGCAGATCTTGGAGTGTGAGTTCCAACTGTTCTTTCAGTGAGGTTGTGGTTTTTACTGACTAAGTATCCTGCGATGCTTGAGACTCTACTTACTTTTGTGTCGTTTCCTGCATTGTGAGTTGAACTTCAGGGGTTCCGATCTGATCCTTTGGGACTTATGTGAGGCGCTTTGTTCTTAGAGACTATGTATCTGGGAGGGGGACATGTGGGAGTTGGGTGAGTAATGGTATTGTGGATGGTTGTCTCTCCTGAGAGGGAAACAATACTGGAATATCAAGTTGCATGGGTTCTGGGGAATTAGGCGGTAGTGGGATTGTGGTATCTGTAATGGGTGGCGATGGTTCTTTCTCAATGACTATGGTGGAAGGTATGATGGGGTTAGACTCAGGTTCATATATAATATGGATAATATTTTGGGTTGCCCCAGTGGCTGCTCGGGTGCGAGGTATCGCAGTCAATAAAGGCTGAGGGTTGATGATTTTAGCTGGGATGACTGTCGGGGACATATTGGTTTTATGCTTCTTGGTCAAAACCTCCTGTATAAAGGCGGTAGATAAAATTTTGTTAATAGTCTTACCTGAGAATATGTCCTCATCTAGAAGTTTGGGACATCCTGGAAAATGCCTCTTTGTCCTCTGCAGCTGGTGTTCTTCTTCTTCCTTTGATTCTGAGGCTATTAGTGACTTCTGGGGATGTTCTACCTTACTGGAGATTGACCCTGCTTCTTCCACTGGATTCTTCTTCTTCAACAATTCTGTTGGCAATGAATAATTCACACCCAACTTGCACAGGGTGCATTTAACTCCTAGCCAAGAAAGGACCTCCTTGTCTAGTATTTCCTCATCTAAATAGAATGGTAGGGTCCTTGTATGAAAGTCTGAAGGCTTTGCATGCCTTGTCGAGATGAATGTGTCATCCTGATTTAGAGAAAAAGAGATGTTCCTTGTATGAAAATTCAACAACTCCTGGGGTATGCACATCCTTTGGGTGGCGTCAATCAACTGATTATACAACTTTAGGAATGCAACATTGTTGAAGTCCATATTTTCTGAATCTAACCTTGCATGCCAAGGTTCAAATATCTTTGTGAGGATTCCTTTGTCAGTAGGTGCTAATCGTCTTCCCATGGGTGGCCTCCACTTTAGCATTGAGAAATCCAAATTCAGATATTTGTATGTGAAGGTTCCTCCCTTCTCTTAAACTTCCTCACAAGTGACAAGGAGTTCTTCCAATAGGTAACTACACCAATTGAACACTGCACTGTTTGAGCAGAAGTCAACCACTGAAAAGGCATCAAGTGTGCATTCAAACTTATAGTAGGAGCACATGACCTTGCTAGCGATCACGTAGTAGGTCGTTCTCACCGTCTCAGGGAGGATTTGTTCAATATTTTCTATGCAACCCCACCTCTGTGTATGGAAGTGCTCATACATGATAATCTCACCCTTCTGCTTTCCATGATTGCTCGGTCCTTGAAATCCTTTGGAGAATTCCTCTCCCTCCAAGTATAATCATGTAAGATGGTGAATATATTTGACATGAATGGGGCATCTCCCGTTGAGACATTAACTTCTATCATGCACCCTGCTAATCAGGAACTTAGTGAATCATGCAACTTTGCCAATGGTTCCGAGCACTAGGAGGTCCCAAATGTTCATTATCATCAAATGGAACAGATTCATAAATTCGGCCTTCGGTATGAACTGCACCTCCCCTATCGGCCTGTAGTCCATTTCGCAAAACACGTCGATATTCATTTGTGGGAACAACGCCATGTCCATGAGATCCAAGTCAAGGAGTTTTTTTTTCTCAGATTTTCCTTTAACATTTCCCAGGACCTCAATATTGGGATCATAGGGCTCATCTAGGACTTCTTATTTTTATAATGAGCCTCATCCTCTTGATATTCTTGACATATTTACACTGGAGTTGTAGTAACGACACTGGTTCGAGAGCTGGGTGGAGACCAACTTCTCAGAATGCACTAGGATACATAGACTCAATAGGAGAAGGAAAATAGGTGAATAGAATGTCGTTCTCAACAAATTAAAGAGTATTATAGCTAAGGTAACATGATAGACCATTAATGAGTCATCAACGAGTGAGTAATTAGGCCGACAACGTGATCTATGGTATGAATGTGCGACAGGATAGGTAACGGGGTAAAATATTCTAGCCGAATTTTGAATTTAATCGGTCTCTTACTCAACACGTGGTCAACGTGAGGGTCTTATCGTTTTAACGGTTGAGAATTGTGGAAATATTATTGACAATATCTACATGGATCAACTCTTTTAAGACTTGAATGGATAGGCTGGCAGTTTTCAATAGTTACCCTAAAAGCTACAATTTGAAATGACGTAACTATGACTTAGCCATTAATAAGTATTTTCCGGTGGCTGTACATGTATAACTGAGTGGATTGGAGATGCGTTAGATAATGCGTTGTTGCGTCGAAATGTTACAAAAAACACCTAACAATGAAAATGAGATGGATATGTAGTGGCGCTCCAAGCATGCTCCAACGTTATTACATAAAAAAAATTCAACATTGCTACAATACTCAACGGAAAATAAAAGTCTACCTACTGTACATTCTTGTTATGGGACTTATCGTTAAATGCAGACATAAACATATCTCCCTAGATCCACCTAGATCTAGAACAAAATAGAACAAAATATGATGCTTTCCCTAAGCTCTAACTATTGAGTTTACTATTTAACAAGAGATGGGCAACATACCGTTTAAATATCTCTTCCTCTTGTCATTTTCGTCCTAACTACACCTTGGTGCTCCTATGATATTGAATCTACAAGGGAACACAAGCCTACCAAAGTGAAAGAAATATAATTGTTGGCCCTTGGTTATGGAAGCAAGCGAATATTAAGGAAGAAGAGATAAGTACGAACTATGCGAAAGGCACATTAACTGAGAATGGGTCGAAGTGGTCAAAGAAGCAGAAAAGAAGGAGCGAAGTAAGGGAAAGAGAGTCATTGAAAGAGAAGATAAAGGAAGATAGTTCAACAAAGAATACGTATCTTGGACAAACCAGGAAGCAGAAAAATCCATCAATGAAGTTCTTTGGAGCACCTCGTGGAAAATAAGAAAGACAGGTTGGTGAAGCCCTTAAAGAATGGGTCAAGTTGACCTAGGGTTTAGGCACCTAAGGTTTTCGATCTAGGGTTTTGACACCTAGAATTTGTTATGTAATGTATAAATAAAGGTCTAGAAGACCTGGGAGGGTTGGTTCATGTTGTTATGGTTAATGTTTGTCGATTGGTACCATTGTCCAGAGAGAAGCACTGTGTTTCAAAAGCATTATTGAGTCTGTAAGATCTTCAATTGGGTACGAATATCAAGCCTTGTAGCTGGGTACACAGGGAGGGGAGAGAAGAAGAGAAAGAGAGAGAGATATGCAGCTAAGTGCACAGATAGACCTGTATGTTTCCATTTAATATATCAAGAAACAAAGTTATGTGGATGTATCCCTAGGGGGAGGGTGAACCACTTATATCTTGTTGTTTTGTGTGATTGATGTTGTGTTATTTACTATATGTTATTCTTTCACTGCATAGTTGTGTTAGATCAGAGATATAACCTGCGAAGTAAGCTTAAGAGTGGTAAAGAATATCTGTATAGTTGTGTTTTGTTTCCCCATATCCACTCTACATTTCCTCTGGTTTTAGACACCTGTGTCCTTCAACCCCCTATTGCTACTTTGGGTGAGACTGCATCTGCTTCATAGGTGTTGCTGAAAGGACCAGTAGTTAGGGCTTGTTGGTGCACTGTTAGAGTTGAACCCCAGTTATGCCCCTGTGCCAACAATAATATACGCAACGAGAACCTATGTATGTGATCAAGGAATCATACAATAAAACAAAATAAGTTTTATGGGAAAGAAACATATCATTGTATTATATTAAAGTTGAAGTGGAGATTACAACCAAAGCCTTGATGTTGCAAGGTCCCCTCTTGATGAGCCTTTTCTCCAACACACACACTTGCTCCAATATTGAATGAAGAAGATCCATAATGACTTGAGAACTGAAATGAAGCCCTCAAGTATGAATTGAAGTAGAATTCCACATCCAATTCTTAGCCTATTTAGCCTTCATTAACCTTATCCTTTTCCATGAGAAATCCCTCTCTATATAGGGGAAAGAGAGATGGTTAAAGATATTAGGATGATCCCACCAAATCAGAGAAGAGAGTAAAATCCCAACCATATAGATGCCACTTCATATTCTAGAAGAATCCCCTTCTAGAACTTTCGTGAAACTCGATTTTTTATTTGTCTTTTGACATCGTCGCACCCTAGCTGTAGAGCATCCTACAGAGATGTCACAACCTAGATTTAGAGAAGGGGGCGATGATCAGGCATCATCACACCTATGTATAGTGAAACCTGCACCGACTTTCCTTAATAAGGTTTTTAAGAAGAGAAAGTCAGTCATTTTCCTCATGAAGAAAGGCTCTTTTTGGGAACATGAACACATGTTGTCAATGGATCACTGGGGTGACCAAAATAATGTGTAACAATTCTCCCTTGGATTGGAGAAACCATGTATCTTGTTAAGTGTGGGTAATGTAGGGTTTTAGGCATGCATCATTCACACCCTGGTTGAAGGAGACCATCCAGTTGTGTTAGCTTGACTGCACCAGAATGTCATATCTCAGCCACTAAGAATGGCCCTAACCAATGCATGCACAACTTACCTGGATGTTTCTGATAATGAATGTCATAGAGGAGTACCTAATTTCCTTACACGAACCTCTTAGTATTAATGTGTCAATCGTTCCAAGCCTTATTCCTAGCTTTCTCCACTGAATGATGAAAATTGAATAGGAATCTTGCTTCTTCAAGTTCCTATAGGTATGCAATCCTTTGCAACTGATGCGTCATCCTTCATGTGTGTAGCCTGAGATATATAGAAACTAAGGGTAATAAAATCTACTAGTACCACAACTTCCTTCGTGTATACCAACTGAAACAAGATGTACTTATGCAACTTCTTTTTGGTAGTCCTATAAGCTCATAGGACTATTGGAACTTTGTCTTCCCAGTATTTCCTATTTGTGCAACATACCTTTTTCAGTCCTCTTTCCAGAATATTGTTGAATTCCTCCACTATTCCATTAGCTTGTGGATGATAAGGACTCCTCTTATGGTGCTGGATAAAAAATTGTGTCGTCAATGTTGCGATTGTGTTGCTAATGAAGTGGCTCCCTTGATCACTAGTCAGGCTCCTAGGACATCCAAACCGAGCAATAATGTTTTCAAATATAAATCTAGTAGTTGTATATGTTGAACAATTCTGGACTGATTTGTCTTTAGCCCAACACATAAGATAGTCTGTTGTGGTAATGATATAACTAGCCTTTGAATGTCTTGCGTGTGGGTTAATTGGTCCAATAAAGTCAACAACCCATTTCTCAAAGGATTCTAGTTCCCTAACTAGATGAAGAGGTAATTAGTCTTTGCGTGATGGTTTCCCTACTCATTGACAAACGTCGCAAGACCTAGCATAGACATGGGCCACCATAATCCGGCTTGGAGAACCTTCTGTGTTGTAGCTTTCCCTCCAACATGGCCTCCCACAAATACACTATGGCATTCCCATAGGATATATTTCCTTTCATGGTTTAGGACACACCTTCTAAGAATGATATCGAGTCCCATATTATATATTTGTCCTACAACCAGTTGGTAATCTACTGCGGAGACCACCATGTGTCTCTTTTGAGTTGCAGAATAATTCTATGGGAAAGTCTCTGTACTGAGGAAAGAAACAATCTCTTCGAGATATTATGGAATGTCTTGAGTTTGGAATAGGTCTGCATTGGAGAGATGGTCATCCACTTTCCCATGATTCCAGTCTTGAAAAGTGATCCGGTCCTACATTACGTCTTCCAGGTTTGACAATTACCTTGAAGGAAAAATCTTGAAAGAGTAAGAGCCACCTGCAAATCCTTCCTTCAAGAACATGCTTATTTACAAGGTATTTCAACGCAAAATGGTTAGTGAAAAACTTAAAATGAGAACCTAGTAAGTAGTGTCGAAAGTTTTGCAATGCATAAATCATAGCCAAACCTTCCCTTTCGGTTGTTGTGTAGTTGCATTTAGCTTGAGACAATTTTCTATTGGCAAAGTATATAGGGTGCTCCATATTCCATTCCCTTGGTTGTGCTAAGATAACTCCTAACACAACACTTGATGCGTCCACGTGTACATGGAATTCAATTTCCTAGTTGGTGAATATAAGGATTTGTGCAGTACTAAGTTTTTCTTTGAGTGTATCAAATGCCTTATCACACTAAGCCGTCCACCGAAATGATTCAAACTTCTTCAGTAATTTTTCCAATGGTGTTTTGATACTGGCATATATTTTGATGAGCCTATGGTAGTATTTTGTATGCCCAATACAAGGAAAAGATATTTTATCCCGAGTTATAATAGAGGTTTCTAGTGTTGCAAAACTGGCAAAAATTGTCAAAAAACCTCCGCTACAACATTTGTTATCGATAGCGGATGTTTTTGCGAATACTATAACTAAATGTGATTATAACTAAAAAAATTCAGGCAGCTGTAGGTGTTAGCAGATGTTTAAAAATCGGTGTGTTTGTATAAGGCACAAGAACCGGTGCATACATACACCTACAACACTAGTGTTGTACACTTAACTTCAAGCACCAGGGCTGTAAAATATGAAATCACTGGGGAAGTAAATATTTAAGCACCAGGGCATTGTTCATATAAGCACCAAGGCGTTTTTCATATAAGCATTGGGGTGTTAACATCAAAACGTACCGAGAGAGTTAAACATAATTAAGCACCAGGGATTTCTGCATAGAATTCACCGGTGCGTTATTAATAAGAAGGCACCTATGCTGTATAAAATAATATTCACCAGTGCATTACATGGAAAATTCCCTAGTGCATTAAAAATAGAAAGAACCAATGATTTTTAGTAACAAACAAGCCCCAGTTCTTATCATAAACAATAGCACCAATGCGTATCAAAAAAACATATGCACCGATGCTTCGTATAATATTAACGCACTGATGACAAAATTTTTAATATAATTTTGTGGTATTAAATTAATATTGTAACCAGTTCTAATTGATTACATAAAATCACCGATGCGAATTTCATATGAAACACACCGATGAGTTTTAATATTAAATGCGTCGATGAGATTAATAATTAAAATACACCGAGAAACATCAACCTGTGATAGTGCAATTATTGTTATTTTTCAATTCCATTATTTATCAAAAAAATTACATATATCTTCTATTTTGATTAGTGAATTTGGATATGATGTTTGGATTAATTTGTTATATCATCATATTTTGCATCTCTTCATTATAATATTTAGTCATCCATATATTTAATCAATGATGTAACATTTCACAACGACATTGGACAACACAATAAAATAAATTAAAACATATTTTATTATATGAATAAGAGGGTCTTTGTCATACAAAATGAGACACTTATCAATAATCCCATGTCTTTCAATTGGATACTTTTTCCATTACATTAAACAAAAATGTCTGATTTTCACAGACAATTATTTCAAAAAAATACAATTGCATCTTGCATTAATGATATCCAAATATATTGGTCATCATTCTTCACTGGAACTACTATTAGTACTCGAGGTACTTCCATGCCTTGGGTTATTTTGTTGAATATTTGGTTGATTGTCTCGATTGTTTTCTTCTTCTTGAAGTTTCATCTACAAACATAGAAATAAACTGTAATGAGTCTATCTACATCAGTGATCCGTAGGATCTTTTAAATGACTATGGTTGAGTTTTAATTTTGCATGCTTTAATTAACCATTTGAGAAACTTAGTGAAAGAATGAGGAAAGAAGAGGAATTATAACAGCCATATACACATATGCAGATCTGAAATGAAAATATAGACAACAAACCATAACACGCAGATTGATAACGGAGTTCGGCACAACTTTTGCCTACGTCTCCGGGCCTTTTCTTTGTGGGGGAGGCTTCTTTATTTCTGTTCAAATGCTCAAAAGTAAATCAATGCAATGCCAAATGGCTAAAAGACTGATCTGGTCTTGTTCGTCCAGATCTCTAGAACCTTGCAAAGAAAACGACACGCAAAACGGACGTCCAGAGCTCCCAGAAATGATCCGATAACGTCTCCTCCTCAAAAGCTTCTCTGCATCAAACTGACTTTGGCTTGGATTTTCTCCAGCATAACTCTACTCTGAATGACTGCCCATGGCCTCAAATAGGCCTGGTTTATATAGCCTTGAAGTTGGTTTCTCAGTTCCAACTTCCTCCAAGAATTTGGCCTCCAAAAATGCCCAATATCCCCCAAAAATGGAAGGAATCAACTAATAATAGGCACATTTAATAATAAAAACCAATTCTCTGTTATAAAAAAAAACCCACTTTTATAAAGTATTGGGCCAAATCGGGCGCCAGCCCCTTATCCCTAGCACGCGCTCCTTTATTCTTGGTCACATGGGTTATTTTGGGCCGAGCACGAGCCCATAGGCTACGTGCTAGCCCCCCTTCTTCGACGCTAACCCCCAGTTTTATGGCATATCATAGGCCCATGGGGCCAACTGTGTAACCTCCCGCGCCCGTTATGGAATAGTGCCCGATCATATGGGATCCGCCCCGGAATCCACGGGCCAATCCCTATCCACATATGTGCGCTGCATTGGCTCCCGGTCCCGTCGGGTGGTCGTGTGTGACAACGAATAATACCAAGGGCTGGGGCTAGGCCCCGACCCTTTTCCCGCCAACAAATCCATTGTTTTCAATTCAAATACAAATTCGGCCATATTGTTAACAAGAACCACCATCCACCCGGGTGGCTAGCCTGTTCTGCCAGTCCGTTGCCCGCCCGGAGGTCGCGGGTTCGACCCCCGGCCATGCCAAATTTTACAAAACCAATAAACAATAATACGGTGCCACATGGCAGCCCGTGACTGGGCTACGTGGCACCTTAAAAACCAACCACAACCTGACACGTGTCAAACTCTGATTGGCCCACGTGCCTGCCACATCAACTACTGCGTCATCTGCCGTATTTCCATGCGTCATTGTCGTACTGCCCTGTCAGCCTACTCTGTCAGCCTGCCACGTCAGCTGCTGACATCACCCCATGCCACGTGTCACCCTTTCAGTGGTGACACGTGTCACCTCGGGATTAGTCCAACCGTACGCCAAATCGACCAAAACTGCATGCCACGTGTCACTCCCTGGAGACACCACGTGTCGCTGTACGGACCTAACATGTGTCGTTGTACAGACATGCCACGTGTTGTTGTATGGACATGCCATGTCAGCGTCTGTACAGACTGTACGGACTGCACAATCAACAATTTGTTTTGCCTGTTTGACCTTTCGGACAGAACGCGATATATTCTCCATACAGAGCTCGTTTGACAAAGTAAATATACCACCAGAATCAGGAAGACGAGACGGACGCAATGGCACAGGTTTCGTTGCATTCCGAGCACTTTCATTTTTGAGCATTTTTCAAGCCCTATCAGGCTTCTGGGTCCGATTCTGGATCAATCGGTGAGAATAATGAAAATTGAAATAAATAATATACATGAATGTAAATTGAAAAGCGACATACCTCATAAGAAATAAGTGACTCATGAATCATACACATTTGTTCAGAATCAAATCTCATGCCTTGTTTTAACAATTCTTCTGTTGGCTCAGTTCCATACTTTGTTTCCTGCAATTTTTATACCCCATAATAAATCATAGATTTAATATAAAGTATTATTTTTGTTTCATTAATTATAAAATGATGAAAGTAAAACAACATAGATTATACTTACAAATTCGACAATTAACTTTTGATATGCCAACATATTCAATGATGGCTGTTGTAGAACAACTGAAAATATACAAAAAAAACCTTAAGTTGTTATAAGGAAATAACAATTACTCACAAACTTTGTGATCAACCCTTTTTTTCCTTGTCGTCTAGTTTTATGTGCAGAATGAGTTCCATTTTCATTTCTTTTCTGTAAGAGAATATTTTGAAATTAATATTTAATGTATAATTAATTATTTGTACCTAATAGAAAAATTCAATGATTACATACATTTGAAGCACATTGTTGTTGAGATAGCTCCTCATGCGATGCATTTATATCCAATTCTTTGACCATCTCCTTGTACATTTTTTTGGACATTCCTACTGGCATATTTCATATATTAGCTCATCGGTCCTTTGATATTTTCATAATTTTCCTAAAAAAATAACATGACAATAAAGTATTTTTATATTAATATATGAAAACTAAATATCACAAAATTGATATATTAATAAATGAATACTCTCTCTCTCTCTCTCTCTCTCTCTCTCTCTCTCTATATATATATATATATATATATATATTCTAAAAAAGTATTTTTAGGAATATTACTTTTTGAATGACTATTTTCATAATTTTCCTGAAAAAATAACATGACAATAAAGTATTTTTATATTAATATATGAAAACTAAATATCACAAAATTGATATATTAATAAATGAACTCTCTCTCTCTCTCTCTCTCTCTCTCTCTCTCTCTCTCTCTATATATATATATATTCTAAAAAAGTATTTTTAGGAATATTACTTTTTGAATGACTCTTTTTTGTTGTTGTATGTTTTTGCTATTGCAAGTATGACAGGTCTCACTAACCATTGCTCTGGAAATGCTTCCTGTAGTTTAAATATAACTTCATTCTTGGAATCATTGGATTGTTTTCTATATTGTAAGTGGAAAGTACGTCTATACATTTGTTCCACTATATCCCTCATAATTATGTAAAATTTTCTCCCCCTTTGATTAATCTCCAACACCACTCCAAATGAGCTAAGTACCAATTCATCATCATTTACATCTTCTATATTAATTAATTTTGTTTTGTTATGATGAAATTTTGTTCCCTCGTTGTTGGTGCTTGTAGAATATTAACCATATGTGAATTAATATATTGTTTGAAACATGCCATTTAATATTTCTAAGTATATTATTAATGAAAATTCAAAAAAAAAATCACATTGAATAGTATTTTTTCATTTACCTGATTCATTCCTCTACAATTTTTCCATCAAGATTTTATGCTCTTCTGCACTTAGATCAGAAATAATGTTATCGATCTTCCTCATTTTGTGGTCTTGCATGACACACACTAACCATTAAATATTATTTAAATTTACATACAGTTCAACCATATTAAATTTTTATAGAATTTATAGAGAACCTACTTTTTTGTTTTTCCAGATGTGTCATCATTGTGTCGACCATAACTTTTCTTGTTTGAACTCTTCTCATTCATATTTTTATCAATATACAACCTGTGCCATTCAATACATAAATTATTAAATATATTTTATAAATAAATCACATAATTTTCAGCGAAAACAAATCGTTGTATCCGGTGTGCTTTATATATTCAAAGCACCTGTGTGTTTATTACATACAATGCATCGGTGCATTCCATACAACAACACACACTAAATAATTTAATTTAGTTTTTTAAATATTGTGAATTACAATAGTGTGATATAGATAAAATACAACACAAAGACTACAGTAAAAAACAAAAACATAGCAAAAAAATTAAACATTCATAAAAAAAACAATAGAAAAATTACACACCGATGAGAATGAAAATTAAAAAAATTATGTGACAGCATTTTCTGTGTTGTTTAGATGAGAACATCGGTGACAAGGATGATTTTAGGGGCTAAATTTTGCTCATGGGCTAATTTTCCAAGGTTTTTCCCAAAAAATGATTCTCTATTCTAAAAATGATTCACCCAAATTCTATAGGATAAAATTATTTTACCTTAAAAATCACCAAACTTTTATACAAACTTTATAAAATCCTTAGAAATTTGAATATTTTTACAAAAATATCGCGAAACATTTATAGTTGGCATATGAAGGATTAGTAAGATTCGCCAAGGTTTCTACATTTTAAAATAAATTTCCATCCTTAAAATCATCCCTGATCAGTGATATTTTTTTTATGCACCATATTTTTTTATTTTTTATTTTTAAATCTAGCTTAATCAGTGCATTCCTTATACATATACGCATCAATGCATTTCTGTAAAAAAAGTGCACCTGAAAAGCGGAAAACGTTTAAAAAAAAATCGTCAAATAGAAATCTGTTTATAAAAACAAAAATAAAAAGGCAGAGGGCCGACTGCGTTTGGGATCTGATGCAATAAGTGGTCCCTTTGCATCACATGCCAACCACTTATATATAGAAAAACAAACCCATTGGACCTAAAATACCTAAAACGAAAAAAGCCCTAATTCTGAAGTGATAGAGGGAGTTAAACTCTCAGGTGAAATTTTGCATTCACGTAAGAAAAAAAAACAAGGGTTTAAGGTAAGATGGATTTTTTTATTTTTATTTTTCTTAATGTACAGTTTTGAGTGAATCACCATACCCTTCAAATCCTGATTTTCTGAATATTTTTGTTGTTCCAAAGTATTATTCGGCTCCACAATGCTCCCCGATATGTCTCTCTTCCAAATCTATCTCCTGTAAATTTTGGCAAAATAATGAAAATATTGAATACCTTAATATTAAAAAAACTTTATGAAAAGGGTTTAGAGTGAATCACCATACCCTTCAAACTGTCATATTTTGAATAATACTGTGGTTCCAAAGTATTTTTCTCCTCCACAGTGTTCCTCTGTATGTCTCTCTTGCAAGTCTCTCCCTTGCAAAATTTTTCAAAATAATGAAATAGTGAATATTTTTTTAGTATTTAGATGATGTTATGAAATTCGATTCCCGATATTTTTTTAATTGTTTAAACAAAACTGTTTTTTTTTTTTTTTTTTTTTTACTTTTTCGGCACGATGGTGCATTTATGTAAGATGCATCGATGTGACCATATTACATTACACACCGATGCATCCATATTATTTGATGACCATATTACATTACACACCGATGCATCCATATTAACAAAATCTAGAAACACAGTGTGGTTGATTTTTCAACGCACTGGTGCTTATTATTAACATGCGCACTCGTGCGTTTGTGGTTTATACGTGCACTGTTATGCTTTAAAAGTTGTTTTAACTTTTATTTGAACATAAAATAGTATATTCATCTCAAATTATCTTTTAGGATGAATTCACATGACTTGTGATACTTCAATATACATTTTATATTTTATGTCACCTTATTCTTAAAAAAAGGTTTCAAAATTATATTCAAACTTAGATTGTGGTATGGTCCTCAAAATTTATTTTAGATATGTACATGAAAATTTATTGCTAATTTTTCTTAAATGCAGGGAGGAAACCTTATTATATGATCAAATGGCCAATTCTTCAAATTCCATCCCATTCTGTATTGCTCAAAGTCCATCATAGAGTTCGTCCTTTCCATCTCTAGTAAATTTAACTTATTTATTTATGTTTCAATTATCTCATTGATTTTTTTTTTTATCCGTGTCAATATGAATAAAAATGTATCAAAATTTGCAGGATCCTGATTCAGAATCAAGTTCAGATGCAAAAAATATTCCAGTACTGGTTAAAAAATGTCGGAAGGTATTATCAGGAGCAACATACCGCAAGCAATTGGTAGATGAAAATGGACAACCACTTTACCCTGCCAATTGTGACATTCCATCTTCCAGCCACAATCCTTGGTCAGAGAAGGTAATAATTATTTGGTATAATGTAATTTGAACAAATAAATTATTGCATTGTGCTTACTAATATCATCGATGTACTAATGTTCAATATTTTTGAAATTAGGATTCTTCTGATGATAAGTGAACTACCTACCATATTCTGTTGCACTCCACAAAAATTCGAACCCGACAGAAAGATGCAATGCAAGCACAAATCAAAGAGGAAGCGTACCAAGAATGGTTGTATCAACCACCTATTCAATTCCCACTACATCCACATTCACCAATTAGGAATGACTACAACAATAGTAGTTCTTCAGAAGTTGGCAATGGAGACAATCAAAAAGAGGTTGGTATGGATGATTACTTACAGGATACGAATCCCACGGAGACAATGTTGTTAGATGCATTCCCGAACGATGAGCTAGAGGATGATGGTTATATCAATGATACCATTTTTGAAAGCCTAAAATATGCTTCCACCACCCCTATCTTTGGACCTAGTTGTTTGAAAACAAATGTATTCCAATAGAGGATGAACACCTTTAGTAACCAATCACACAACTAGATCAAATATCAACACACCGATGTTTTGACATGGTAAAACCCCTACAGGGAAATATCCACGACCCCAACCAACGTGGCCACTTGGAGCAGTTTATTAATGCAAAAGAAAAAGATTACAAAGAGATTTTCAAGAGAGTTTCTCACAATAAATCATTGATAAATGAACCTCCATGCTCTTTAAATAGAGATCATGGACCAATTGGGTGTTAAGCCACATATCAATGGCCGTTAATATCGAGAAGAGTATGATCTGTTGGATCACTCTATGTTGGTAACATATCGTGACTGCCATATTTCCTAGCTAAAAATGCATACAAATGCATACTAAATAAACACACTAAGAAACACACTTTTACCTAATGACACATTAGACCAAGTAGATATTAACTAACTCCTAAGTGTCTAAATATCCTAACATCCCCCCTTAAGAACAACTTGGGACAGGATTGAAGCATTTACAATGTTGACACAATAGGAGAGGGAAGGAGCCATTAGAGCCTATCCCCCCTTAATGACAACTTCATGAACTCCTAACATAGATTGAAGTTTGTAAAACTTTGCTTCTGTAAGAGACTTTGTGAAAATGTATGCAACTTGACCTTCTGTAGGGAAAAAGAGAACTTTAATAACTTGATCATGAATGAGCTTTCTGATGAAGTGCATGTGTAGCTCGATGTGCTTGCTGCGCTAATGTTGAACTAGGAATTTGGTGAGCTTGATGACACTCTAATTGTTGCACCAAAGGCTGGTCGAATGATGTTTCTTGAATCCAAACTCTGAAAGGATCTATCAAATCCATAAGGCTTCCTGACTTGCATTTATCGCTGCTTGGTACTCTACTTCTGATGAAGAAAGTTCAATAGCCTGTTGTTTCTTATAGGCCCAAGTGACAGGTCCTAAACCAAGGTTGAATACATAACCCGTAGTAGACTTCCAATCATCAGGGTCACCAACCCAATCCGAATCAGTGAAATCAACCAATAAAGGAGTCCCCTCTAAATTGTAATGTATCCCAAACTAAACTGTACCACATACATAGAGAAGTATCCTTTTATCTTCTTTCCAATGGCTTTCACGGGGTGTTTGAATATACTAGGCAACAAGACCAACAACAAATTAAAGATTAGGATGGGTATGAGTCAAGTATAAGAGGCTACCAACTAACTTATGATATAGAGTGGCATTAACTTCAGGAGAAGTACAGGTGGCAGTAAGCTTGACTCCAGACTGGAAGGAAGAAGGGGCTGGTTTACAATCATCCATGTGAAAGCGACAAAGAAGGTCACAAGCATACTTAGACTAGGAAAGAAAAATTCCATGATTGGTTTGCAAAACTTGGAGGCTAAGGAAATAGTGCAAAAAGCCTAAGTCTGTTATTTCAAATTTCTTCTTAAGGCTGGTTTTCACATGGTTTAAAGTTTTTGAGTCACTACTAGTAAGGATAAGGTCATCAACATAAAGGAAAAGGATTATGATATGGATTCCTACTTTCTTGGTATAGACATTAGGATCAATATGGCATCTAGAGAATCCAACGTCAATAAGAAAGTTATCCATTTTGGCATACCAAGCTCGTGGAGCTTGCTTAAGACCATACAAAGATTTCTTAAGGAGAAAAACAAGGCTAGAGTCATTTTGGACATAGCCAGAAGGTTGTTCCATGTAGATTTCTTCTTGCAAATATCCATGCAATAAGAAGGATTTAAAATCCATCTGATGAACCTCCCATTTATGTGAGGCAACAAGGGAAAGAATAAGGTGGATGGAATTCATTTTGGCTACAGGGGAAAATGTTTCATTATAGTCAATTCCTTCAACTTGGGAAAATCCTTTGGCAACTAACTGAGCCTTGTGTCTTTCAACACTTCCATCTGATGCATACTTAGTTCTGTAGACCCATTTACATATGACAAGTTTTCTTCCTTTTGGAAGAGGTACAAGATCCCAAGTATTGTTTTCCATTAAAGAACAATACTATTCATTCATTGTTGTATCCCAATCTGGATGACCTGAAGCTTTTGCAAATGTCTCTGGATCACAAGTCTCTGAAACTTGAGCCAAAAGAGAAGAGGCTTGCTAGAATTGTGAACGTGTGCGATGCTGATATGAAGGATCACCGACAAGACCACCAACTTCTTCTTGTGTTGAACGAACCCATCTAGGAAGTAGTGGAACTGGTGCTGGTTCAGGTTCAAAGGAATCATCTGGAGGAAGGTGAGCAGGCAGAGGTGGATTTTCATCCTTACTGTCATAATCTAAAGAAGAAACTAGAATAGGAATAGAAGAAGGCACAAATGCCAAAGATGGATTGCAGGTCGAAGAAGGCACAATCGCCGAATTAGGCTTGCATGCCAAGATATTTTCATCAAATTTAACATCTCTTCTAATAATAATTTCATTACAATGTGGTTGAAGAAGTCTATAACCTTTGACATCTTCAGAATAACCAACAAATATACACTTATCAGTTTTAGGCTGTAATGCTTTCCTTTTCTCATCAGGAATGTGAGCCCATGCTATACTGCCAAATACACAGAAGTGACTTAGATCTAGTTTAATTTTAGTTCAAGCTTCTTCCAGTGCTATATTTTTAAGAGTCTTTGTGGGAGTGTGATTGACTATGTGATTTTCACAGTTGATTGCTTCCACCCAATACTTTAGACTTAATTCCTTATATTGGATCATATAATTAGCCATTTCTTTTAATGTGCGGTTCTTTCTCTCAACAACACCATTTTTTTGTGGTGTATATGGAACAATGTCTTGGATTTGGATGCCCTGTGTAGTGTAATAACTTGTAAAATTATTGTTCACATATTCACCTCCATTATCTGTTCTTAACTTTTGAATTTGATGTCTAGATTGCTTTTCTACAAGGGCCTTGTAGGCCAAAAACTTGTCAAAAACTTCGCTCTTAAGTTTTAAGAAGTAAACCCAAGTACGTCTGGAAAAATAAACAATGAAAGTTACAAAATACTTGCACCCAGAAAAACAAGGAGAAGAAAGTGGACCACACAAATCACTATGAACAAGTTGGAAAAGGCTCGAGGCATGCCAAGAGGCACATTTTTCAAAATTGTCCCTGTTATCCTGCTATCTAGGGATAACTAGGAGATCATGTCTCGAGGCCCACCTGGTCCTAGACATGGAGTACCAAGAGCAGGAGCAACTTGAGCATGGCCCTGGAGGGCCCATCTTTCTTCTTCTCAGCCAGCTTTGTCCTGTCAGTAGTACCAGCTTCCATCATTACCGGCTTGGGCTTGCATTAGAGAGGACTCTTGCTCCGTGAGGTAATTGGTCCAAGGTATCATGGTATGTGTCATATTTGATCATTATAACCTTCTTATGTATGCATTAGGTTCCTTTCATTTCGGATGACTGCTTGGATCTTACACTAATCCACTTGACCACTGTTGGGGTGATTGATAGGGTAGCTTAGCAAGTT
>ML779051.1:123633-138078 GCA_009831015.1 Picea engelmannii
TTGTGATACTTGTCATCTATTTTGATAGGTTTTGAGCCATTGATAACATCTATAAGCTTGTTTGGTAAAACGTTGTGCTCTTTCCTTTCCAAAATAACCTATCAATAAGGCTGACGTCATCATCATTACAGCAACAATATATAGTGACGCAACTACTTTATATATGTGAGCTATTTTGAGATATTTATTGCATTGACATATAATACAAGGTTTAATTGTGAACATTGAATGCTCATTATCTCTTATGCTTTGTTGAAGAAGTGATATAAACCATTTGTCTCTGTTTAGCCATCATTGACTTCATCAATAATAGCACTTAATCATTTGCTCATATATATATAATAAAGATAGTCATTAATATCTTGAAGTACTAACCACTGCAGCATATATTCTAGTTATCTATCTTGTCTCACAAACAGGTGCCATTCAGTGGAAGACTTTTCTCTTGACTATCTCATACTTGGTAGTAATCTGATAAAGGGAACCTCTCATCTTGATCTATTATCCTTCTGCCCTTTCATTAACCCAGATTACATAGGGATGTCTCCCTTGGACTAGCCCTCCTAAATAGAAAGAACCCCCCATCGAGGTGACAGTGGGTGGGGAAGCTCCTGTTACGCCGGTTTCAAGCCTTGACTCAAGCTATCTAAACCCCTCCTACAAACCATGCGATAATAGTCCCGATGATGTTTGTCGAGAACACAACCGGCACAAACACCATCTTTGCATGAAACATGAGGAAGACCAATCACCATCTGTTGATTACATAATTTCTACACTGAACGATAGTTTAGATGACCAAACCGCTCATGCCAAAGTTTGCTCAAGTTATCGCTATGAGGAACAAAAACTGATGAAAAAGATGATGACCCAAAGTTGTCAAACTTGTACAACCTGGTAATATCATCAGCAATTCCATTTGCAAGAACATGTTTAGAATATTTTAGATCCTTGATTACAACTTGGTGAGGTGAAAATTCTTCAGTTTTACCTTCACTTGAATGAGTGAATTGATATACTGATTGAAGGTTACAAGAAATATTTGGAATGCATAATACATCATTGAAATGACCATTATCTACTTGAACTGTTTCAAATCTTACAACACTAAGAGATCTATCATCGCCAACAAATATTTTCTTGGTGTTACATTAATTTAGAGAAGAAAATATGTCTTTATCCTTAGCTGTATGATAATATGCTCCCAAATCAATAATCCACTCATCAGAAGAAGAAGTAGAATTTGCATTGAAGGAGAAACCAGAAGTGGAAAGCGCATGGCCATGAGAAGAAGAAGAAGAAATAGAATCAATATTGATGTTGTGCTTCTTCATCGCTTCTTCTAAAGATGCCATATTCTTGAAACATTTGGACTCATCATGACCAACTTTATCACAAATGTTGCAATGTATGTTAGTCTTCTTATTTTTATATTTTGCTCCTTTGTCACCATTAGGAGCTGAAACTGTTTGAGTGGGTTTGGGACCCTTATGTTGCTTGATGTTGTAGCGAGGATGTTTCTTCTTGGGATACTTGGGTTTATCTTTCTATTGGGAAACTAAGGCTTTGTTGGAGGTACCTGCAGTGCTGATCACTCCAAGTTGTACAATATTAGCTTCCTTTCTAATCAAATCAGCAAAAAAGGACTCAAGAGTGGGTTTTTGATAAGCTTTCTCTAGAGCCTCTCTCATGGCATAGAAGGTAGATACAAACATAGAATATGCACTACCTATCTTATAACGAATGATATATAAGCAACAATCTTCTTCCATTTCTATCTCACATTCTTCACATAACATTCTGAGTGTTTTAAACTTAGATAGATAGTCTCCAAGGCAAGAAAAATCACTTGGACTTAAGGTCAGTACTTGATTTTCTAACTGTTGTGCTCGAATAATATTGAGTTTACCAAACACAGATTTAATCTTTTCCCAAGATTCATGGGGGTCACCAATTTATTTAAGGTGGAACCTTAAATCAGGAGAGATTAACATTCTGATTAGTCCACGTGCTTCGTCACTCCTATTAGCCCATTTGACTTTCTTATCATCAACAATGGGTGTTTTTTCCTTTCCCAATGTAATCCGATACAAGCCTTTACTTCTTAATAAATCTTCCATATGATATTTACATGGGAAGTAGTTGGTGCTGGTAAGCAATAGATTACTTGTATAATCCATATTAAATATGCGAATAATATGGATTTAAAAAATGAAACTGATGATCTGGATGGAAATATCTCGAAAGGTTATGCGGTTTTAAAAACAATGGCACTGAAAACAGACTTCAGATGTGAGAGTTATGCCCATTTAAAAAAAGGCATAAATGATAATCAAAAGACCACGTGATAGTGTAAGTTTCTTTATGAAGTGACCCACTTTTATAAAGAGAAGTGAAAATCACTTTTACAATGAAGTTAATTTATGAAAGAAAAGCTGCATGAAAAATAAATGACTCTAAAATAAAATATTAAAGCTACTTATAGTGATTCACTTTTATACTTGAAGTGAAATACACTTTACATTTGAGCATGAACGTTTTAAAAAAAAGTAACAAAAGAGAGACTTGAACTCAAGACCTCTTACTTAATAAGACAACTTTTAACCAAGTGGTCTGGCAAAACATATTTTATTTTTTAGGAAGAGGATTAGGGTTGTTTTTGTTGTTGTTGAGATGACTTTGGAGAGCATGCTAAAAAATAACTCTTTTCACACAAGAAAAAAAAATCTGCTTCTCGATGACAATAAGGGTTAGATCTTGGTTAGCTTACCCAGAAGATGCACCTTTTCCTATCTTTTTTTGATTTTTCGAGATCACACAGGTCTCAGGGAAAAGAGCATACATAGATCTAAAAGAGTAGAAACCCAAAAATAAATAATACAAAACCGAAATAAAACCAAAATGATACTCTGCAAAAGTTTAAAAAATGCGTATTCAGGCTTTATACCTCCAGATTTGACTGAAATGGCTATATCTTGGGCAAACAAAAACCTTTTCGAGTGAAACAAAATTTTGTACTGACTAAAACGAGTGCTCCAAATGAAATGAAACAATCCTCTCATCCCAGAAATGTACGAAAAAGACATAAAATGGATATGGGGAAACTGGCTTCATGATCTCGATCTACAACAGGAGCAGGTATTCAAACAGGCTCTGATACCATGTTCGACAACACAGGTATTCCAACAGAGGACAAACACCTTCAGTAACCACTCACAAAACCATATAAAATATCAACACATTGATTTTTTGATGTGGTAAAACCCCTACGAGGAAGCATCCATAGCCCCAACCAATGTGGTCACTTAGAGCAGTTTATTAAAGCAAAAGTAAAAGATTACATATAGATTTGACATGAGAGTTTATCACAATCGATCATCGAAAAATGACCCTCCATGCTCTTTGAATAGAGATCATGGACCAATCGGGTGTTAAACCATAGATCAATGGCCATTAAGATCAAGGAGAGTATGAACCGCCGGATCACTCTATGCTGGGAACATATCGTGACCATCGGATTTCATAACTACAAATGCATAGTAATGCATACTAAAGAAACACACTAAGAAACACACTTTTACCTAAAGACACATTAGACCAAGTAGATCTTAACTGGCTCCTAAGTCTCTAAATATCCCAACACTAGTGCCCAGTCAAAGTCTACCCAACATGGGACAACAATGTTATTGTACAACGTGAAAGAAAAATTTGGCATGTCAAATGCATATGTCTTGACAATATTGAGGTAATTGACTAGCAAGTGCCTTATATTAATTTTGGGAAATCTTGTCACACAATCAACATTAGAAATGGTTTCTTTTATAAACATTAAATGACCTTGTACATTTCTATTGCCCACTGACTTCAGGATATTTAAAGACAAGGTTCTTCCTAGTGATAATCTTTTTCCCGGTAGTTGCGAAGAGTGTTGGTCCTCGAACAAGTTTTGAGGAAACATTGGTCAGGTTTGACCACTTTTGGACTTCAATAGGCTGGTCGAGGATGGAGTGCCCAAGCAGAGCTAAGATCGCGGGATCTCACTACTTTGTGGACCCAACAAGGGGTTCATTAGGGTTTTTGTATTAGGGTTTTGGGATGTCGGCCCATGGGTTTACCCATGATTAGGCCTTTTTACAAGGGAATAAAAGTATATATAGTAAGGAATGAAATGTAGAGGTATCGAAGTGTGCTTAGTGCAAGAAATGCAGTGATGGGATAAGTGCAAGAGACAAGTGATGTGTATGTAGATATGTGCAAGAGGCTCTGATTTGCTTCATGTAACATACTATATATGTAATGCTCTATGCGAGTTGGCTCTATGCCTTGATATGATTTTGGGAAGGTGGATCTCGTGCTCAGTGCACAGATCACCTGTCCAGTGCGAGCTTGGATTTGTGGATTAATGCATAGGAGTAGATGAATGTAAGAGATTGAAGCAGAATAATAGAAGAAGAAGCAATTGGTGGAAGTAGCCCCACACTGGGGTGAACCACATAAATATTGTGTTGATGAGTTTCCTTGTGCTGTGATGTTTATGCTTTGAATCTGTTTAGTGCATTGAATTTTATGAATGTTATATAGATCTATGGATGCTTAGTTATTTATTGGTGAATGTTAGATCTAATTCAATGCTATGTGCTAGATGGTTAGAGTGCTTAATCTTTGGTATTACTACGCTGAACTATACTTAGGGTTGATTTGCGATGTGAATAAGGATAATATAAATATATTACTGAATGTTGTTCCTAAGTACTCTGTGAAGTGTTGTAATCACATATGTGTGTCCCAACTTGGTTATAGAGACCTGAGTCCTGTAACCCCCCCTGCCTCTACCTTGGGTGAGACTTTGCTTGCTTCACAGGTGTTACCGAAAGGGTTGGTATTTAGGGTTTTGTTGGTGCACTATTGAAGTGTTGAACCCTGGGTCTGCCCCTGTGCCAACAAATGGTTTCGTTGAGGTGACCTGAAACTGTGATTGCTGTGAACTGAAGTAAAATAAAAGAGAAGCTTTGTGTGTAGATCTATTGCTGTAGTGCATAATACTCTACTTGACTTGTGAAACCTTGTGTTAAGAAAGAGATCTGATCTGAAGAAAGGAGGTAAGATCTTAAAGCTTTGTTTTTGATAGAATAAGATAAGTGAAAATTTTTGTTTCAAAGGCATGGATCTAGGTATGTTTGATAGATTCTGTCCTAGTCTGAAAGCTAGGGTATAGTTAGAAGAAAGAGTTGATCTGAATAAAATTGATATAACTAGAGAAAGATATGTTATTCCTATGCACATAAAGAATTTTTGGACAAATTAGTGGATGCAGGAACCTAGGAAGAATTTTTGCAGATTGTAGGTCCATCTCTGTGATCCTAGTTGTGTAGTACAATTAAATTTGGGGAAATTATAAGAGAAAGAGAGGATTGACACTATGTTATAAATGCAGAAGACCGAGACATCTTGCTAAGGAATGCCCTGGTGCAGGTCCTGTTTGTATTTATTGTAAAATTGTTGGTCATAAGGTTGAGGATTGTCCAAGGATGATTTCTAAAGTTTACCAAATGAACACGAGTTAAGAGAAAAAGAGCATGTTTGAAGATTGAAAAGAAAAAATCCAGACTACATTAGTACAATTGAAAAAAGCAATGAATGATCACAAAGATGTCAGTTTACCAGAAATCATGAAAGTAAAACAACTCATAGATACAAGAATAGGAGACCTCGACATAGACTGTACCTTGGATGAGGAAACACATGTGAATATTATGCCAGAAAGCACTTGGTAAATTTTGGGAAAGCCTATTGTGGTACCTTCATTGGGAATACTAGGTTTATTTAAATGAAAGATGATAACCCTATGTGGAAGAGTTACTAGTGTACCTGTTATCATCCATGGAACACCGACAGAAGAAGAATTTGAAGTTATTAGGTTTGTTGATAACAACACCCCTTTCCCACTTTTGTTAGGAAAGACTTGGATCGAGAAGGATCAGATCAGAAGGAAAGTAGAGGAAGAAGCTACAGAAAAGAAAAATAAAGAACTAAGGGATTTCATAGCTAGAAAAGTAGATCGACTGATAGAAGAACGAGAGGATAAGTTGAAGCAGGAGAAGGAAACATAATTAGTTGTCGGAGCACAAGAAGGATTGAAGGAACTATCCATGCAAAAGGAAAGTATATCCACCCAAGACTTAGTAAGGGAAGGGATATTAACTTTGAACCCTTTGAGAGTACATCAACAACGTGAAGTCACTATGATAGGAGAAAATACGAATAAGAATGAGAAGAGAAATCCATAAATAGTTTGAGAGACTTAGACCATAGGAAAGAAGGCAAGGAAGCTCAGTAAGAATAAATCCAAGTTATAAAATCTACAAGAAGTTATAGAAAAGACTTCATAGGAGGCAGGTTTGCAGAAATTGAACTTCCCCGGAACAATAGAACCACGCATAATGGGACTTCACCTCGACGACGTTATATGATCGTTGGAGGCACCCCAACCATTAGAACGACGCTTCGAACGGCTAGGAAACACATTTATGGGTGAATAGACCACATTTGGGACGTTGAGACCACACCTTAATGGAAGGATTCACATTGATGGAAGCAATCCTACCCGTTAGAAGAATCTGTTACGACACTCGCTTATTTAACCCATCCAACACTGCGGTGGGACCACTTTTTGCCATCCGTGAGTAACGTTGCTAACATAGATATGATTGTGAGAGTTGAGCTAAGATATCATAACTTAGACATCGCCATCCATTTGCTACCCCTTCTATCTGTTCACCTACCTGGACCTATCCATTTAAAAGAAAGAATGTGGGACACGCAGGCTGAGTTAGAGAAGTTCGTCGAGGAGGTTGTTAGGAAGTATATGGTTGATAGAGGTATGTTTAAAGGTGTTCAAGAATATACAAACAAGGGATTGCAGGTGTCCCCTTTGACCGCATGATGCTCTAGCCGTGCTAACCCCACGACTGGGAAGAGAAATAAGCATCGCGACGATCTGGCTAATGCAAAGCAGATCCCGTCGATACTACCTGATTATATCCCGCCTTTGGCTAGAGCAGTCAACTGCGATAGCATTCCATGGGAATTCGAGTACACATTGATCACCATGTACATTCCAAAGGAGGTACACATAGTTGGAAGCCAGTTGGGCCGGATCCCTTCCTTAAAGAACAATGATTTCAACCTCGAAGACAGAAAGAACTATGTGATGCTCACACTACATAGATACCTGATGAAGATGATTGGGAAGAAGGCTCGCATAGTCTCCCAACCTTGGATAAAGGAGCTCACGCAGTCTATGATATTGAATGTCATGAATATCCCTCATTTTGGATGACATCAGGAGGTTAACGCTTGCGTTAAACTCCTATTGTCATGCTATCATGGAGGATAATTGTTGCTCGACAGGCGCATTACTGGGGATCCGACACTGATCCACCTGATCACACTACTGAGCATGCAGGGACCTGACCCTCAACAGTTCTACCCAGGTAAGGCTTCAGAACTATCCCTGGAACAACGCATTAAGGAGTCCTATGACGAAATTGAGAAGGGGAAGCGAGGCTATAAGGTAGCTTCTATTCAGGATGGTGTAGTGTGCCTAGCTTTCCAACTTATAGCTGACAAGATCATCAGAAAGAAGTGCCCAACGTAGGTCACCGGGTTCGTGGTGGACCTCGCAGCGAAATGAGTGGAGGGGATGCAAATGAATTGGGTGAGCTACCTCATCAACGAGCTCGAGAAAGACTGTCATGAAACACAGGATCAAGGGTACGAGTTCCATTTCAACTGTTTTCTAGTGTTGATCACATTTGTCACTTGGAAAATGCTGAAAGGAGCTACCTTCCTGGAGATTGAAACGTCGGAGTCATTGGCTACGAGGTTCTCCACCTTATGGTATACGAATGACATGTCCAAGCAATGGCGGTCGAACTCATTTTTCCACGCCTACTATCAACAACTAAAGGTTTCCATTGAATCGTTCCCTTGCATGACACCGCAAACCTTGCACCAGTAAATACCATTAGCTAAGTTTCGTGCAGATCGACATTTTATATATATCACTGTGCACAAGGATGAGAGCGAGGAGGAATTATAGTCCTATTACAAACTGACCGATGGAGACATGGAGGAGATCATGAAGGAGTGGCCAACATAGTGCCTTGTACTAGTTGATGATGCAGACCTCTTCGACCCTGACATCATAGGAAGCCCCTTGGTCACTCGGGTCGAGCACGTTGGATAGACAAGTGTGAAGAAGAAGAAGAAAAAGGAGGAAGTATAGGATGTATAGACTGATGAGGAAGACAATGCCTTAGAAGAAAGTGGACCTGGTTTTCCCACAGGAGGAGGAGGAGACAAAGTAAATCAAGAAGAAGGAGAAAAACAAGGAAAAGGTGAGGCTGCACCGCCAAAGGATCACTCTACCGAGACATAAGAATCGGAGAAGAGGAAAGTTTCTCCTAAGAAACCCTTGGACAGAAAGAAAACCCATTCTAGTAAGCCCCAGATGGAGGCCACACTCACAGAGGATGACATCATCCTAGTCTATGAAGCAATGGAGGATGCGTTCGAGGACCTCTTTCAGAGATATGGCGCAAAGCAAGAAGAGTTGTATGTAAGAGTTGAGAAGGAATTGAAGGAAACACATCGAGCCATTAAATTGAGCCACGCAGTGCCTACTGCGCCTTCATAATCAGAAATTGTAGAGTTCGGGGATGAGCCAACCCAAATTCAAAGATTGGCAGATGCAACAGAGGCTCGACTCCAGAAAGTTTAAGAAGAAAAGGAACAGGCTACAAAATCCCTGAAGAAAGACAAAGAAAAGATATTGGAGTAACTAAGAGTTGTGCGGTACTGTGTGACCGCTTATGAAAATGAGAAGGATGAGTTCTGGGCGATGCTCGAGGAAGACAAGGTAATATATAGAGGGAAAAGGACCAGCTGCTCACATAGCAGGCTGCAGTCAAAGAAGTGGTGAGAAGATCACTTCGCTCTGTTCCAGGCTCAACATAGGAGGAACATGAGGAAGTTGAAATTCAAGTGACATATCTCATTGAGGTCATCCAGTAGCTTCAAGAAAGGGTAACGGAGTTGGAGATCCAAGCAGTACCAAGCACTCCATAGGAAGTGCATGACCAAAGGGAAGAAGCTGCTAAGAGCACAGTCGGAAGGATCAGGGCCCTCCCCTCAGAATGAAAGCAGTTAAGTAGCAGAAGTACACAGAATTATGAACACCTCATGGAATATTTAGAGTTTAGGAAGTTGGAAGCATAGCTACAGGAGGCGCAACAACATGCACTGACAGTTCAAGCACATATGAAGTCACTCATTGCGATTGAGAGAATGAAGAGATCACAAGAACAACATGCGGCCCAACAACAGATTACTTCCATCTAGGGAAGAGTCATGGAGGTCAGATAGAGGCTACAACTGGTGTAGGATGAAGCTTGCATGGTGTTTGAAGAGATCGAAGGATAAGGCTCATAGCTGGATGAAGTGGTTGCGACAATGGAACATTTCCTAGAAGGGCCTGTTACCGAGCAAGTACTCTAGGAGCTCACTGAGTAGGAGGCTCAAGTGAAGTAGAATGTCGAGGCAGCTCGAGCTAATATCGAGGCCTTCAAAGCAGTGTTTCCCTGATCTGAGTGACTCGGGACGAGTCACAGGTGAGTGTTGGGGGGTTGTTGGATCTCGACAAAGTTTTGAGGAAACATTGGTCGGGTTTGACCACTTTTGGACTTCGAAAGGCTGGTCGAAAATGGAGCGCCCAGGCGGAGCTAGGTCGCGGGATCTCACTTACTTTGTGGACCCAACAAGGTGTTCATTAGGGTTTTTGTACTAGTATTTTGGGATTTCGGCCCATGGGTTTACCCATGATTAGGCCTTTTTGTAAGGGATGTAAAAGTATATATAGGAAGGAATGAAATGTAGAGGCAGTGAAGTGTGCTTAGTGAAAGCAATGTAGTGATGGGCCAAGTGCAAGAGACAAGTGATGTGTATGTAGCTAAGTGCAAACGGCTCTTAGTTGTTTCGTGCAACATAATGTATATGTAATGCTCTGTGTGAGTTGACTCTGTGCCTTGATCTGATTTTGGGAAGGTGGATCTAGTGCTTAGTGCGCAAATCACTTGTTCAGTGAAAGCTTGGATCTATGGCTTAGTGCACAGGAGTAGATGAACGTAAGAGATTGAAGTAGAATAATAGAAGAAGAAGAAGTTGGTGGACGTAGCCCCACATTGGGGTGAACCACATAAATCTTGTGTTGATGAGTTGCTTTGTGTTGTGATGTTTATGCTTTGAATCTATTTAGTGCATTGAATGTTATGAATGTTAGATAGATCTATGGATTCTTAGTGCTTTATTGGTGAATGATAGATCTGATTTAGTGCTATATCTAATTCAATGCTATGTGCTATATGGTTAGAGTGCTTAATCTTTGGTATTACTGCGCCAAACTGTACTTAGGGTTGATCTGTGATGTGAATAAGCCTAATATATTATTGAATGTTGTTCCTAAGTACTCTGCAAAGTGTTGTAATCATAGATCTATGTCCCAACTTGGTTAAAGATACCTGAGTCCTATAACCCCCCATGCCTCTACCTCAGGTGAGACTTCACCTGCTTCGTAGGTGTTTCTGAAAGGGCCAGTAGTTAGGGTTTTGTTGGTGCGCTATCGAAGTGTTGAACCCTGGGTCTGCCCTTGTGCCAACAAAGGGACAAAGAAGTTGTTCAAAATGTTGGGTGTTGAGTATATATCATATCATGCATGTATGAATGATTGTATTCTATATAGAGGAGAATATGCAAATAAAGAGATATGTCCAAAATGTGGGCATGACAGGTACCATAAATCAAATAAAAATGGTAAATTGCATGGTCCTCCTCATAATATATTGAGGCACATGCCTATAATCCCAAGGATTCAAAGGCTCTTTCATTGCAAAGAATTATCTATGCTTCAAGGATGGCATGACTCGCACATAAGTGAGTCGGGAGTTATGTGAATCCCAACAGATTCAATAACCATGAAAAATATAGAGAATACATGGCCATAAAAATTCAAGGATGAAGTACGAAGTATACTACTCAACATAGTAATGGATGGCGTGAACCCATATTCCCTCCAAAACACTAACCATTTTTTTGGCCTGTAGTAGTGATCAATAACAATACCCCCACATGGTTTTCCATGAAGAATGAACATCTTATGTCAGCTCTTATAGTCCCCTGTAGAAGATAAGTGAAGAATATGGATTTATACCTTCAACCATTGGTAGATGAATTGAATGAATTATGAGAATGGATACATGTATATGATGTATCAAGACCCATCACAACAGATAAGAGTTTTACGTTGTATGGCATATGTGCTTACACCACACATGATTATCTAGGCTTAGAAGTTTTCTCTGGTAATTAACATGTTTATTGATTTGTTTATATACGTAACAATATTTGTTTGCATATTTAATTTGTTGTGATTGACGTTTTATTCCTAAACACTAACATGCTATGTATACAATAATTTCACAGGTCTTGTAACTAAAGGCTCTCATGGATGTAAATGTTGTGGACCTTATTTGAAGGCTATGTGGTCCAACCACCTACGAAAGACAGTGTACGACTACTCGAGTGTATTCCTCACAGAAGAACACCCTTATAGAAGAGAAACATCTTCTTTCAATGGTAAACCAAAGAAAACCCAAAGGCCTGGAATAATGACACCAAAAAAATGGCTTAGATCATATGAGAGAGAGAAAGAGAAGGAGGTTACATAAATGTTCAATTCAAATGGGGAACCTATGTTCGATGACCCAGAATTCTTTGACACCTATGTTGAGAAATTTCCCAATGGGATGAAATTGATGTTGGCATGTTTTTAGACAGAGGCAGAGTATGCATGTTTGTCATTGATGGCGAAGATCAACACGATCAGATGGCGAAGATCAACATGATCAGTAGAGATAATGGAAAGATCAATAGTGTAAGCTCAGAAGGAGGAAAATAGTCAAATCACGACAAAGGTTTCGTTTCAGAGTTTCGCAGATCGAGAAATCCAAAGGAAAGAGGTTCAAACTCGTGATATGTGAAATCACGATAACAATCCAGACCGTTAGAGTCATAGGACACATGGCAAGAGATTGGAATTTCATTGATTTTCACATTGGAGGAGTCAATGGAGCATGGTGTGGGAAATCACGATATGTGAGATCACAAAAATATCTAGACCGTCAAATCATCGAGATCGTGGACCGTTGATCAAGCATGATGAAGGCCTGTGAAGTTGCAAAATCGCGATAAGATCTTGACCGTTGATTCAAGAAGGACACATGGTGAAATCACGATAATATCTAGACTGTTGGTTCCATAGGGCACATGGAAAAAGATCATCGTTTCACTGATTGGAAAGTCAAAGGAGCGAAGTGCTTGTTTGATTGGTGAGTGGTCATATCTCGTGGTCACATTGTCAAGAGCTGGAGAGAAGAGTTAGAGAAGCCAAGATCTATTTCGGAGTTCATAACATGAAGAGTCGAGAAGACTCATCATAGAATACCCGAGACGCGAAAGTGAGAAATGTGTTTTCAAATAAGGCTGTGGTCACAGCTAGTGGCTACATATACGAAAGATGGAGGAAGAAGCTAGCAGTGTTAAGCGCCATCTCCGAGTCTCGACGATCGCGAGTTGGAGTATCGAGAACCTTCATCATAGGAATCGTGATATGTGAGATTGCGATGAGATCTGGACCGTCGGATCATTGGAGATCTTGATCGTTGATCAAGCTTGATAAAGTTTATAAGTTCACGAAATATGAAGCACCTTTTGGCGCAGCCTGTGGTCACCACTGGTGGTCATGTGAGGGGAAGAAGATAGCGGTGCTAATCTTCATCTCAGAGTCTCGACAATCATGACTTGGAGTGTCGAGACCCTTCATCACAGGAATGCTGAGATGCGAATTCAAAAAATTCAAATTCTTTTTAGCGCTCGGTCACAGCTAGTGGCCATATGAGATAAACGTGAAATCATGTGGATTTAATCCAATGGTGTTGGTTAATTGGAAACTTGATCAAAGGGTTACTGTTTCACCTCACAGGTAATCGATCAGTTACGATTCAGTTAGCAGAACCAAATCATGGTTCTTGGACGGTTGGCGATTCAGTTGTTGAGGCGTTTTTGCCCAAGATGATTCAAGGTGTAAAAAAAAAAAGTTGTTGTGTATAAAAGAAACATGTAGTGACTGTGCATGGTTGGTTGTTCTGACTGAAAAATGAGTTGGACTGTAGAAAGGTTAAACTACAACATGTGCAGTGCGACTAAAGATCAGTGATAAGGAACAAAAGCTGAACAGAAGAGAAAAGGTGAAGAGAGTAGAATGTGCACATATCAAAGAGCATGAGAAGGGCAAAGAAAGAATAGATAGACATAGACAGCAAGTCAAGACAAATATGAACAGAGAAGAAGAATAGTGTAGCAAAGAAGAATTGCAGAACAATGAAGAAGTGGTAATAATTGATTTATCTATGTTGTTGGTTATTCAATCATTTATTTGTAATAAGGGTGGTAGGGAGGTGCTAGGGAGGACTATTGTCCTCAGAGGTTCAAGTGGGTGCTTGAACACAGGGAGTTGTAGCTTCCATCTGGTTGCATCCAGAAAAACCAGGGTGGCAGGGTGGTACAAGGGAGAATAGTTGTTCTCTGTTATACAGGTTGGTGCCTATGTGACTGGAAGTTGGTGCTTCCATCTAGTTGGTGCTGGAACACTTAGGGAGTTGTTGCTTCCTTCTAGTGGGTGCTAGAAAAACCAGAGAGTTGGTGCTCTCAAACAAGTTGGATCTTGTAAAACAAAGGTAGTAGCCTCACATTGAGTTGGTGCTCAATTATAGATGATGTACAGAACTTAAAAGACTGCTTGTCATTTCGAAGAAGAAGAGGTTTTCTCCCTTTATGTGTTTCCTCGTGAAAATCTGTCTCTGTGTATATCTTATGTGTGAGTGATGCTCATTATTTATGTTGTCCATATATAGTATATTATTGATGGTCACTTAGAGAAAGATTAAAAATGGTTTAATTGAATTAAGATTGTTTAAGCACAGTGACAACTGATTCACCCCCCCTCTCAGTTGTCTTAGTAATTTCAACAATTGGTATCAGAGCGGGTTCATTTTATTTAAAGGTAGATCTGTAAGCTTAAACATGACAAGTCATGAAGGGACTTCAGCCAGTAAGCCTCCTTTGTTTGATGGAACAAATTTTGCCTTTTGGAAGGTTAGAATGAGAACATACCTAATGGCCTTAGGTTCTGATGTTTGGGATGTAGTAGAGACTGGATACATAAAGCCTGTTGTGCTAGCTTCCAAGGATGATAAGTTAGAATTTAGATTTAATTCTAAGGGAATGAATGCTATCTTGAATGGACTTGCAGAAGCCGAGTTTGTAAAGGTG
>ML779051.1:144168-154987 GCA_009831015.1 Picea engelmannii
TGCTGGAACACTTAGGGAGTTGTTGCTTCCTTCTAGTGGGTGCTAGAGAAACCAGAGAGTTGGTGCTCTCAAACAAGTTGGAGCTTGTAAAATAGAGGTAGTAGCCTCACATTGAGTTGGTGCTCAATTATAGATGATGTACATAACTTAAAAGTCTGCATATCATTTCGAAGAAGAAGAGGTTTTCTCCCTTTATGGGTTTCCTCGTGAAACTCTGTCTCTGTGTATATCTTATGTGTGAGTGATGCTCATTATTTATGTTGTCCATATGTAGTATATTATTGATGGTCACTTGGAGAAAGATTAAAAATGGTTTAATTGAATTAATATTGTTTAAGCATAGTGACAACTGATTCACCCCCCCTCTCAGTTGTCTTAGTAATTTCAACAAAGGAAATCTATCTTTTATGACCTCCCATATTGGAGCATCTTAATATTTCCCACTTACTAGATCCCATGCATATATTTTAAAACGTTTCATCTTCTTTATGGAGGAACATATCATCGAAATAAAGTGATACATTAGCAATGAGGAGAGATATTATTTCTTCAAAAACTAAAAAGAAACATTGGCCAAGACAAGAAAGTAGAGGAGTGGATGGTCCCTCTTGGTCTTTCAAAGAGGGTGATGTCCCATGTATTTTGAAGAAAGAAGATTTTTCTTTGGAAAAGGAAGTTATATTGGGTGTGAAGGTGCCTTGTTTATATGGGTCTTCCCTATGAAGTTTCTTCACTGTGCATCAAGACCATTTTTCGTGGTTGAACTCACATGACCATTTGAACCTTATAAAGGTATGATGTATGTCAAAAATATGATTTTATTATTTGTAATTTTTATTTTTATTCCATGGGATAAAACATAAATGATTTGTATGTTTTTACTTTGTAGTTTCATTATCCTATGCTCGTGCGTGGGTGTGTGAACCATGACTTCCCCCATGACCTAAGGTGTGCCATATGTAAATTATCTACATTTTTATGTTGGATCATGTCAAAGGAGATTCATATGGATAGCATTCCATGGTGGTATCTGTTGATATTATAGTAGCTGCGGGAGGTATTTACCTCCACGTGTAAACCTGACTAGAATAGAATATTCTAGGAAGCAAGAAGAAACCCTAATTAGTTGGCTAATAACCTTAGAAGACAAGTCATCTCAAGAAGATAATTTGTATTAGGGTATTAGCCTCCAAGAGAAGAAGTCGGCTAAAGGAAATATCATATACTAAGTAAATAGGCACCTAGAATGAGAAGTCGGCCCGGGCAGTTTTCCAGTTTTAGTATAAATGCAAGAGGCCAGTCTTCATTCTGGCAAACATTCTCAGAACTGCAGAAGCAACACTTGTGTGCACTGCAGTTGGCGAGTTTGTGTGCAAGTTTGGAGGAGAGTTGTCGTTGCAGTTGCTGCAACTATCATATTTCAATTTTGGCTTGGACTATCTCTTGGTGATGGTTTGGACTCTCTGATCAACTCTTATTACTCTTTCTTGGTGCACTATTCTTGGATAAATATGCACCACCATTTTTTTGGCTATCTAGCCTAGGGTTTGCTTTCAGAGTGATTCTCTATCAAGGTTAAGGTGCTCGGGGGTGGCTTCGACCTATGGTTGGGTGAAAATAGTGATATTGCCTATGGTTAAATGAGCACATCCATCATATTCTAACAGGTTATGGGCCCACACTTCCTTCATTCAGTCTAGCCACTGGAAGGGAGCATATCCATGAGGATACTAAGCTTGTTGAAGAACTACCGCTAGGATTTCTAGCAGGAGTTGTCACCAAAGCACTGTCGCTAGGGTTACTAGCATGTGCAGTTGCAGAAACCCTAATCCTCTTGTTGAGGAACCTTATGTGAATGGATTGACCTAATTTCTATATAGACTAGTGCGCCCTAGCCTAGTGCATCTCCTTGTATTCTCAGCAAGCTAAGACGTCAAGTTTGATTTTTTGGTCAAATCTAGGGTTGACCAAGAAAAGGAAACCATGAATTACTCTATGAAGTTAGAAAACAAGTTAGATGGAGATTCTAACTTCAGAGCGTGGAAGACAAGGATTTACCTGATCCTTACCAAGAATAAAGTGCTAGATATCGTGAAAGTAAATATCATGGAACCAGAGTTTGTATAAGGAAAAGAGAAGGAACCACATAACGTTGCAGTTACGGAGAAGTTCAAAGATAGTGAAATCAATGCCATGAGTATCATAGTGGATTCTATAAAATACCACTTTATACCCTACATCTCCCATCTTTATTTGTCTAAGAAGATGTATGATGCCCTAACAAACCTCGTCTTAGTCAGAAACATTGGATAGGTAATGAGTCTGAAGAATGAGCTCCGTGACATGAAGATGAATGATGATGAAATCATAACATCATACTTTGTGATAATATCTCAGCTGAGAGATCAACTACAAGCCATTGAAGAGATCATTTCAGAGAAGGAACTAGTAAATATAGTACTCAATGGTCTTCCCAAGACATGGTATGCATTTTCCACAAGCATGAACACAAGGAAGGAGTACCCCACATTTGAATAACTTTGGACTTTCTGCACATAAGAAGAATCAAGGATTAGTGCAAAATAGAAACCCAAAAAGAAATACGATGATTAAGCCTTCACAACAAGGTTCAAGAATTTTAGGAACAAAAGGAAGTTTGACTCCAGGAAGAAATCAAATCAAGAGAAAGATATGTCAAGAATACAATTCTTCAATGGTTGAAAGTATGGTCACTACAAGAATCTTTGTCCCGAGTTAAAGAAAATGAAGGAAACACACAAAGAATCAGTTGTCAAAGAAAGGAAACCCTCAAAGAAAACCAAGCAGGACAAAACAAACTTCTTCTAAGACAAGGTAACAATACTCTTCATAGTTCTTGTACATACCATGTTTTCTATAGATATCTTGCAAAAGAGAAACTATACCGATGGAAGAACAACAAGATAAGGATTGCTATCACAATGAATACAAGTTAGGCAATACACATGAAAGGATGAAGTACATAAACAAACCCTAGTAACAATTCATGTGGAAGTTATTACAGTTGCAAGATAAGTTGAAATCAGAATCAATCTTGAAGAAACCTAGAAGAAGTAAAAGACAGAAAGAAGTCATCAATCAAGAGGAAATTGGAAAAAGACTTGTGATACTTTGCAGAAGGCAATAAGGATGCATACAGAAGCGTGGGCTCTCTTAGTTGGAGGGAGACGATTACATAATTCCAAAAGATGAGAATGCATTCATGCATGAATCAAGGATTAGGAGGGAGCTAATGATGAAGTATCTATCCATGTTCCCATCATTGGTAGCAACCATGAAAAGTAGCACGTGTTCAGTTTGACTTTAGAAGAAGTCTTCTTCGAAAATAAGCCTTGAAGTATCCCTGTTTTTCCATCCACATCCATGATCCTATGATGAAAGGAAGAAGGAGGAATCTTTAGGGCATGGAATCTATAGAAAATTCCATGAACTCAAGAGCTAAAGAGAAATATGAGGAAGAACATGAAGATTCCAAGAGAGAAATAAAAGTTGGAAAAAACTCGTCATTGTATCAAGGATCACAAGACTACTAGCCTGATATAAAATCGCTAAAATAAATCAAATAGAGGAACTGAAAGTTGTGATGTAGAACAGTGTATGGAAGTCTTATGAATGAAAACATTGTGAGATCTAGAACTAGAGTTTCTCCTAGATTGAGAGAGAAGACTATGATTGTTTGTTCCAAGTAAACCAGACATACCTCTACATGAGAAATTATATCATCCACAATATCCATGGGTTGGAGTTTACATCAGATGAATGCAAAGACTATTCTCTAGAATAATTAAACAAAGAGTGTATGAAGATCAACCTCAAGGTTTTGAGGTATACCAAGAAGAGAAGACAACTTGGTGGAGAACCTCCAATGCACAACAGAAGCGTCATGAAAAACTTTCTATAACAAAGATATTGTATCAGAATGGTTACTCAGAAGCTCGGGATGATGGATTTCTAATCCATGACAAACCCTCATGATGGCAAAAGAAGTGCCACTTGGATATGTTCCAGTTTGACCCTTGCCACGATGTTATGAGCCAACATGAAACGAAAGATGAATCCAACAATGATATACTATATTGATCAGAGATATATGAAGCCTTCAGAGAATGCTAGTGTTCCATAAAGACCGAAGTTCATTGAGATCAAGCATTACACTCTCCATGATGAAGTCCATAAAATAGAAAGTGGTTCTCCAATATATATCTCCACTGATGAGCAGATAAGCATACATTTTGGTAAAGCCTCTGTCCAAGATGAAAGAGTTTGCGAACTCAAGATGGAGCTCATGGAGACGACTTCCTTATTGAAAAAGGGAGATATGACTCCTAGGTTGGGAGGGAGCACTGATGTGTTATTCATTTATGGACAATCAATTTCTTTCCAGTTTGGAAAGTGGTTTGAGATTTATGACGGAAAGGAATTTTCCACTTCGAAAAATTGTCCAGATTGAACGGTCATTTTCATAATGAAAATGGTTTGATGGATTGATGATGTACCATAGACAACGATTCCACTTGTGGTTAACATAGGAATGGTCTAGGACAATCTCTTTTCTTGAATATCACTCTCACTAGTGGTCAATAAGACTGGTCCACCTCACCAAACAATCATTCTTTTGAATCTCATAGTTGTGAGTAGTTTTGAAGAATGGTCCATTTTGGAGGTTGGTGCAGGACAATCATTTCTTTAGGAAATGGTTCAGACAATCATTCCCTAGGGAAAATTCATTCTCTCTAGGTTTCACTTTGTTTAGTGCTGGAGGAATGGCCCAGATAGGTGAATGGTCCAGGTTCAACAACCAAGGACAAGCATTCCCTAGGGTAGATTCATTCTCTCCAGGTTTCACTTTGTTTAGTTCCGGAGGAATGGCCCAGATAGGAGAATAGTACAGGCTCAGAAATTGGGATAGTTATTCTTCCTTACTTGAGAAGAATAGTACATATAGCTCATCATTGATGTTTTTACTTTATGAGGGTAGATGCTCTTCCAGATCTCACAGATGTGAGTGGAAGAATGGTCCAGATGATTCAGTTTATATCATAATAATGTTTTATGTGTAGGTTTATTCGAGATGATATGATTGTTATGAAGACTGTATGTCTCAAGACAATAGATGTATACTACTGTGGTGGATGTGTTCCACTAATTGTGATTACATGTCCTTGATCAAGTATCTATCTGCTACTTGGTGTGGTAGTGTACCACTGGATTGTAGTTGTGTACTACTATGGATAAACATAGTTGTGTTCTATTGCATGACATTGTTCCAATTTCCTTGAATACTATCAGTAGTGTTGGAAATTATTATCATCTAGATGGATGATCAATGGACAGAGATTTCCTAGAAGGAAAATGGTTCAGGACATTTATTATTCTAGGACATATGTCTGGATTAGAAGAATGGCTCTTATGTCACTCTGTGGAGTGAGTCACTTATCCAGTATCATGACTGATTACTTAGATGGAGTATGGTTTCGTGAGATGATGTAACTGATGACACTGATAGTGATGATGGTGCTCATGATCTAGTCATGAGATAGTCTATACAACTATGTTGATGCTACTAGGTGAATGGTATGTTTGTGCTCAAGACCATTACCTTCAAATACCTCCCTAGCTAGGAGGGAGTGTTGATATTATGGTAGCTACAGGAGGTATTTACCTCCATGTGTAAATCCGACGAGAATAGAATATTCTGGGAAGCAAGAAGAAACCCTAATTAGTTGGCTAATAACCCTAGAAGACAAGTTGGCTCAAGAATATAATTTGTATTAGGGTATTAGCCTCCAAGAGAAGAAGTCGGCCAAAGGAAATATCATATACTAAGTAAATAGGCACCCAGAATGAGAAGTCGGCCCAGGCAGTTTGGCAGTTTTAGTATAAATATAGGAGGCCAATCTTCATTCTGGAAAGCATTCTTAGAACTGCAGAAGAAAGACTTATGCGCATTGCAGTTGGCCAATTTGTGCGCAAGTTTGGAGGAGAGTTGTCGTTGCATATGCTACAGCTAGTAGATTTCGGTTTTGGCTTGGACTATATCTTGGTTATAGTTTGGAGTCTCTGATCACCTCTTGTTACTCTTGCTTGGTGAATTATTCTTGTAGAAATATGCACCACCCTTTGTTTGGCTATTTAGCCTAGGGTTTGCTTCCAGAATGATTCTCTGTCAAGGTTAAGGTGCTCGGGGGTGGCTTCGACCTATGGTTGGGTGACAGTAGTGATATTGTATATGGTTAAACGAGCACATCCATGATATTCTAACAATTTCAAGAGATAGTTGAGATTGTTGTATGTGTGAGAAGGGACTACTATTGAGTTTCATGGACTTGCAGGTTCATCTTCTAATTCACCTAGTAGATGAGGTTGAATTAGTTGGGGTAGTCTCCTATCATTGGATGTTTTTTTTAGAGAGGTACATGAAGAAATTGAAAGGATTATTTTGTCAAAGGGAAAAACCCGAGGGGTCTATGGCAAAGGGGTACATATAATATCAGTCTTTCTATTATTCTAGTGAGTACATCAAATAATATCGACAACACACCAGGTGTAAGGATTTGGGATGATGAAAGGGATGAAGACAAAAGAGAAGGGGAGCTTCTCCAAATGAATGGAAAAAGGAACTTGGTAAAGAGTAAGTGACTTATCATTTTTCAAATTTCTACCTAGTAACTATTCACATTGAGCTTCATAATGCATATTTTGATAATGATCTCATATGTACTATATGTCGGTTTCATTTCATGAATACATCCTCGAATTTAGAAATCTATGCCATCAATAAATTCATTCTTTACAATTCAGAGGCAACACAACCATGGGTTGCATTGTACAGACATAAGAGGAGGAAATGGGAAAGTGAAAGGAAATATTCAGATGTTTGAATGGTAGAAGCATGCCTTATCTTGATCATTTAAAAGAAAATATGCTAATGATATACCCCAACAGTTGGGTTGTTGACCAAGTTAGAGAGAAATATGGTGCATCCGGTCGTTACCCGCGTGAGGAAGAGGATGCATGAAACATAGGGATTGGTTGCAACAACTCGGTAATAATCTATTTGTGTACATAATTTTTAACTTTGTAATGCACATTTGAATTGTAGTTACATCTATGTTATTTTATATTTTAATGGTTGGGTTATTAGACACATATTGACACTGTGATTTGTTCAATTTTTTATAGGTGCATTTGTTCCCATCTATGTGGGCATATGGACATCATTTTTGCACAGAGGATGTCTATGATGGACACATTACACAAGACTGTAGAGTGGAATTCAAGTTCGACCAATCTAGTCGTTCTAACCACTGCGATCAAAACACCATACATGGGAAGTTAGGTTACGTCGGAAAGATATGAGAGATCATTTGAGTGGACTTCTCTTCTTTCCAATGTGTTATTTTTAGGTGCAAGTGGTGGGACACCTTTGATCAGAATAATGTAAAGGAAGATCGTGATAGTGGGATGATATGTATGAACTCTAAAAAGATGTGGGATGAAGGTAAGGAGCCATATGTTTTCCCAAAAAACTACAACCAAGTGTTTTTTTACCCAGATGTGTTGGATAGGGATTGGTGGTTTGTATTAAGACACGACCCTAGATCAAAACATATTTTTGAGAACAACAATGTTATCATGCCAAACGATGAAGATAATCAGGGCGATGACAAGGGAGAGTGATACATTATACATGTTTTAATCTTTAATTACTTCTTTTATGTTTTCAAATCTATAGTGGATTAATAATTTGATTATTAAAAAATTAATGTTTTTAGTATTTAATATTTTATATGAAATATTGTTAATTTTTTGATTGGATGATATAATTAAATTTTATGTGTAAATGATATAAATATTTTTCCATTGTAAATCTAGATGATATTTGAACTTTTAATATTTTGGTTTTAACTTTGACTTTGAAAACAAATATATTATTGTATTGTAAATACCAAATATTTTATATCATAATTTTAAAATGTAATTTTGTTACCCAACATTTCATATCATTACCATATCATATCATATTGTATTAGTTTTTAATTTTGAGTTTATACATACTAATTAGGGAAATATTCGGATCTAAAATGAGCCTCTTAAGTGGGTTTTTAAAAAAACATCATTGTTCTTAAATAACAAATGTATGTGTCCCTCTCTAAACCCATATAATCATATATACTTAAGATATTACATAAAAATCAAATACATAATATATTATATAATATAATATATAATAAATAAATAAATATAATAGAAACAATATAATAAATATAATATATTATATTATATATTAATTATAACATAATAAAATATAATATATTAAGTTATATATTAATTTTACATTACATATAATATATAATAATAAAAAATATATAATTAAACATGTAGATCATAACAATTTTTTATTTCTTATCCCCTATCTTTATCCTGTCTTTTTATTTGTGGGTAAGAAATTTTACTACTGCTAATAACTAATTGGATATAAATTTTATGGCTCTTAATAGCAAATTCAATTATTAATATCGATTACAACAAAACTTAACAACATGTAAGATAGGATATTTTTATGTTTTTGTACATGTTTCTTGATTAAGTTTGACATTCATGCATCCTTATAGTATAGTAAAAAAATGTTGAATTAGAGATTTTGAGACTTGTATTAACTATGGGAATATACTAAAATATGACCAAATTACAATTAAGAGGAAGTTAAATATCACAAAGATTTTATAAATGATAATTGAGCTTAACATAACTATTTTTAATTATTCATTATAAACTTATGAACAAAAGAAATATTATCCAAATGAGGACAGATTCTCACATCGTACTTTCAAGTAAACTAGTTTGTAAAATTGTGATACAAAGTAAGGTTGAAGATTAATATAATTTACTTTTAACTTTCCCAAACTTTAATTAATAAAATAAGAAATATCTTTACCCATTTTTATTACTTATTTTATTTTCTTCGTTAAGTTTGATATTCATGCATCCTTATAGTATAGTAAAAAAAATATTGAATTAGATATTTTGAGACTTGTATTAATTATGAGAATATAAAACAAATATGACCAAATTACAATTAAAAGAGAGTTAAAATATCAAAAACATTTTATAAATGCTAATTGAGATTATCATAACTATTTTTAATTGTTCATTATGAACTTATGAACAAAAACAATATTCTCGAAATAATGACAAATTCTCACATTGTACTTTCAAGTAAACTAGTTTGTAAAATTGTGATACAAAGTAAGGTTGAAGATTAATATAATTTAACATGACCTAACATCAACATCAACATAAACATATAAATTAAGTACACCAACATATAAATTGAGTACATCAACATGAACAAAAAAAATGTTATATATATATATATATATATATATATATATATATATATATATATATATATGAACAAGTAAAATAACTGTTATAATGTACATATATGGTCAACAATACAAATGACTGCTACAACTAAATATCTAGTCATATTCTCTCAGGCAAAGAATGGTTTGGAAGAATAAGTGATGCACCCTGCTCATCCGGGCGAGGAGGAGGAGGAGGTACTGAAGAAAAAGCACAATCACAACCATGATATGAAACATCACCACCCTGATCAACATCAACACCCGAAGGATGAGGAGGAGGTATTGAAGAAGAAGCATTTCCATCACCCAGAGGAGGACTAGGAGGAGGTACAAAAGAAGAGGCGCCACCATCACCACCCTGACGATCATCATCACCACCCTCATCATCATCATCTCTAGACGACGTGCCATCCCTCATCCCTACTAGTAACCTAGAAGCTCCAACAATATAATGCATAAGAGATGTCATATCATGCGGAAAGTTCGTCCACAACTGCAAGAGATCAACATCAACCTTGATGTCTCTCATCTAAACAGGGTGGGCTCCCATGCCAACCAAAATTGCACTCAATCTATCACACACCTCCATCCCATATCTGGGATCTATCCTATGTCACATGCTGGGTGGTATATGTGAATGAGGACCCTGACCTGCCACAACCTCATCCATATCCTCATCTGCATCAGGTGGTGGGGGAGGAGGCATGTCCCAACAAATGTGACAACATCTACAAAATATAACACAAGTTAATAATTAGTCAACAATTTCATTAAAAAATTTAATAAAATATGTTAAAGAACATGCTAGAGTAAAATTTATTTGAATTAAGTAAGACAATAAAAGGAAAGTACAAGATTAATTTAAATATTAACTCAATCATTTGGTGGCTCATTCATTGTGAAGAGGATGTTGAGACATCCTTGCCAATCCATCCTCACGTAAGGGTATGAAACCATCACAAAAACATGATCTTCCTCAATGAATAATATATCAAGTGCCCCCCTAGAAATCCTAGCTGGAAAATTGAGCATGCCCCTCTCGGGCATCATCTCGCCCCACATGTCAATCCGCACCTCGGTCATGTTGAAATAATGTAACTACAAAGTGTATTCTAATTATTATTATCGTATTATTCATTAGATCAATCCCCTATTGCAGATTGATCATGTCGGCTATTGTAAAAGACCAAATCCCCTTGTGCAGATTGGTCAAAACATAATTGTAATAGGCAGAATAAGAAGTCGGCCCCAGAATATATTAAAGGTGGTTTTAACCACCTAGATTGAGAAGTTGGCCCTGCCAGTGAAAAGACACCTCCGCACGTGCCAATGTTGTATAAATAAGGAGGCTAATGCCTCATTTAGACACACACTCACTTGTTCATTGAGGAGCAAGTTTTAGAGCTGCA
>ML779051.1:155037-175975 GCA_009831015.1 Picea engelmannii
GCATTGTATTGGCTATCTATAATAAGGAAGTTTTGTTGGGTTTTCTCCCCCATGAGGGTTTCCCAGGATAAATGATGTGTCTCTTGTGATTGTGTATTTCTTAGTGATCCTATCTTATGCTATTGTTATCTAGTGAAATGCAAGTAACTCTAATAATAGCTTAAACCTTAACATGGTATCAGAGCTAAGATGAAGAGAGAATATTTCATAAGAGAAAGTGAAAAACGCCACTATTGTTGTACATGCAAATTAGGGCTTTTTATTGAAGAAGTATTTCAGCCCCAAAACCATCTAGAAAATGTGCCCTTCTTTAGGGATCACTTTGGCATTATTAGTACAAATAGATCTCCCAGAAATTGAAACCCTAGTTTTCACAAAGTACCAGAAAACTAGAAAACCAGAGTACCAGAAGTACCAAAAGTACCAGAGTACCAGAAGTACCAAAAAACCAGAAGCACCAGTCCATAAATCCGCTGGTCAAATTTGAGGGAGTAAAAGTTGGATTTTCATAAATCTGACTTCACCATCTTACTGGCCTCAGCTCAACGCATCTATCCCCTGGATTAGAATTTCAAAATTTAAAGTTTGAAAAATTAAGGTTTCCTCATAAAACCCTAAGTTGCAGTTGCAGTCTCAGAACTAGTTGCAGTATCAATTGCAGTTGCAATATCAGTTGCAGTTGCAACCATAGTACCAGTTGCAGTCACCCTTGAAGTTCTTAAGAGTTGGTGAACATTACCACTGCTACCAGATTGTGCCTCTACTTGCAAATGTCGTCAGAGGTATGTACTCACACATGTTTAAATAGTTAATCTTTAAAGGGTATTTGCAGGAGAAGGGATATCTTGCCAAAGATTCAGAAGGATCTGAAGATCCAACACATTCAGAGGAATGATGCAACCCATGTGTGATTATTATGATATGCATCTATTTGTTATGCCATTATTTTGATCAATGTTGCATGTTGTAGCTATGAACATCATTCTAAACTTTGGTCAAAATATGATTCAAGGTATTAGATGGATTAAAATTTGAGATCATAGAGTTTATCCTCTAACCCAACCTTCTGTCAAGATAGCATATTGTCTTAGTACAGAAGACAGGTTGAAGAAAGCACTCGTCATCTTGAGTGAAGGAGACTTGGAAGAAAAGAAAGCACACTCATTCTTGAGGACAAGGCTCCAAGTTTGATTAATCAAGTTGATAATATTCAAAGGTACACATGAAAAATTGATGACTACCCCTTTACAAGTAACCACTATAGTTGAGATAGCAGTCTTTGTAAAGTATTATACTTGGTAGCATGTGAGCATATAGATGTAAATACTTAATGTAGTCATTTGCCTGATACAACTAACACCTTCTCTAGGAGCAACATCATGTATTAGTTCCAGGTTGCCATGGAGGAATGTTCGATCACAACACTATAAGAGTGTTGACCTCATTTTGTAGTGTATCTCTTATTTTTTATCATTGCTTCAAATAGGCCATGAATGATAGCTCTAAAGGAGCTACTGTGATGATTATTCATGTTATTTCTTTATATATTATTATCAAAAGGATATTATTCTATCCTGTTGTTTTGTTGACCTTGTTTCAGGTCATAGGTGATAACCCTGAGAAAGCTATAGTGAAGGTTGCAAAAGGCAACATATTGTATGAGACATGAAGCAGACTATGTACATGACCATATACACTGAAGCACCAAAGAAGATGAAGAAGAAGCTATCTCTTGAGATTCAGAGTATCTCATATGAAGATTGATTGAAAGGAGCAGAAGGCTCCAAAGATGATCGAACATTAGAATGGGAAGAAGAACTCGTTTGAATCCTGACTCAATCTTTCACATTTAGACTTGGTATGCAACACAAAGTACACCCTGTAAGAGATCATCATGGATGTGACCTTTGATGAATATGTAGCGCTCAAGAAATCAAGAAGATGGAAGCTTGAAGAAGTATATGAAGAGGAAATTGTACCTCCCAAAACTACATAATTAGTGAGGGAGGTTCCCAGAGTTGTAGAAGCAGTAAGGGAAGTTTTAACTTCCCCCAATGAGGAAATTATAGAACATCATGACATAGTATAATTTCAAGAACCTCCTCAGATGACGATCTCCCATAAGAGAAAGCTTGCTTGGGCTAGGGAGCTTATTCAAGATGGAGAGAAGTATGGTGTTCTCGAAAGAACCACGAGACATGTGAAGAGACATAAGCCATTCTCCAACTATATGGATTTGATGTGTGATCTTCTTTGAAGAAGCCATTCAGAAGAAAGAATGGACAGATTCCATGAAAAAAGAATACCAATCCATAATAAATAATGATGTATGGGAAATAGTTCCCAGACCGAAGAGAAAGGATGTGGTATCTTCCAAATGGCTCTTCAAAATAAAACATGCTGCTGATGGAAGTATTGAGAAGCATAAAGAAAGATTGGTCACTCATGGATTTTCTGAAAAGGAAGGCATTGACTATGAAGAGACATTCACTCTTGTAGCTAGATAGAATTCAATCAGAACCATCATAGCCCTTGCATCTAATATGAAGTGGAAGCTACATTAGATGGATGTAAAGACAGGTTTCCTAAATGGTGTCATCGAAGAAGAAGTGTATATAGAGAAAACTCAAGGATTTGAAGTTGAAGACAGGAAGTATCATGTTTGCAAGTTGAAGAAGGCTCTGTACAGATTGAAGCAAGCTCCTAGAGCTTGGTATGGTAGGATAGATAGTTTTTTTATGAGATTAGGCTTTACCAAGAGTAAAGAATATTCTAACCTCTACGTCAAGGTTATGAACGATGAGCCGGTAATATTGTTGTTGTATGTGGATGACTTATTCTTAACTAGAGAAGAAAATCTCATCACCGAATGTAAGAAGAAGCTAGCTTCAGAAGTTGAGATGAAATACCTTGGGCTAATGCATTATATCTTAGGTCTTGAGGTATGGTAGAGTCCAGAGAGGATATTCCTTAACCAAGGGAAGTATGCAGTCGAAATCCTGAAGAGATTCGACATGTTAGAGTGCAAGTCCATGAATACACCCATGGAAATGAAGTTGAAGATACAGGTCGACACTTCATCAAAATTGATTGATTCCACATTGTATAGATAGATCATTGGATCGCTGATGTAGCTAATGAACACCAGACTAGATATCTGTTTTTTTGTGAACACCTTGACTCAGTTTTTGGTAGAACCCAGAAATGTTCACCTAGTTGCTGCAAAACATGTGATGAGGTACCTTAAAGGTACACTAGTTATACAAATGGATATTGGTGGACACCCACCTTTTCCAACTGTCTCAAAATAGTTTTCTGACAATTTTGATAATTTACTATTTTTAGCAGTTTTAACTTCCGGGGCCATTTTGAGTGTCTAAATGAAGGCTTTTAGGGATAGAGATTATCAATAATAGAATAAGGAATTATTGATCCCCCAAAATTAATATCCTCAACAATACCTTTCCAACGGGCTATCACACGCCTAAAACGGAGATCGTATGCAAAAGTTACGACCCCAGGAAGTTGATGTACTAACTTACCCAAACGGGGACCTTATGACTTTTGGCGCTTCATCTCCTAGGGTTAGGTTTTTGGATGTCTAGAGTTTTTGGCATTCTATTTATTGTAAAAATTCCTTCAGAGCCTAATTGTAATCTTCTTCTTGTGATTGTGTGCAACTATCACATCTCTTCTCAGAGATAAGCCACCACCATTCCAACAAGCTCGTTTTCGCTGCATTTTGCAATTTCATCTTATTTCGTTATTGAATAGAAAACCAGTTTTACTGTATCTTTGTTATTTTGTGTTAAGCACTTGTTAATAATCTGTATTCATTATGTTCTTCTCCTAAAATATGGATCAGTGGTATCAGAGGGTCTGCTCGTTTTCGTCTTAATGCATGTCCCCAATGAGGTCGAATTACAAAGAGTTGGGTCTCGAGCTTGTTTCTCTTGAGGACAGAAGCTCTCGCATGCCCAAGTGACCTCTCATGGAAGGAGAAAAGAAAGATGATGGGACAAGAGATCCTTTCAAGCTATTGATTGAGGAAGCCCTCAAGCAACAAAGGAACGAGATGATGGATAGTTTCACGCAAATCTTTCAACGACTACCAACATGCGACACATATTCTTCGAACGGAGGCATCGACCCCTTCAAGGTACAAATAAAATTCGATATTCCTATATTTGAAGGTCAAATAGACGCAGATGCTGTAGACAAGTGGTTGAATCTACTAGAAGGGTATTTTTCTGTCCATAACTTTTCGAATAGAGAAAATATTACTTTTTCTCTCCTCAAATTCGTCCCCCATGTCAAAGATTGGTGGGAAACTTTCTGTGAGCAAACAAAAATAGAGGAACCCTAATTATTTTTAGTCATGACCACTTGGGAATCCTTCATGGATGCTATTAAAGAACAATACTACCTTGTCAGAAGTTATGACGACCTGTATACCAAATGGACCACACTGGGGCAAGAAAGAGACCAAGCAGTGCCAAATTTCACAATTGCACACCAAGCTGGGTATCAAAGATTCAGAGAGAAATCTGGTGCTCAAGTATCACAGTGCTCTGCATAGATACATCCAAACTAAAATGGAATTTTTGGACATTTTTGGACATGTCATCCTTGGGTGTGGCCTACCGATATGCCATCAAAATCAAGCAAAAGCTCAAACAAAAGACGCAACAATTTGGGCCTGGGAACCCCGCACAACAAAAGCTAGTAAAGGGTGGCCCCAACCCACTGAACAAAGGACAGAGCAAAGATGGATAGTATAAGGAAAACCAGTCTAATCCACAAGCAAATAAGGACACCAAAAGGACAAATAAAGATATCGAGAAGTGGTGCAACTTCCATAAGAGCCCTTGGCATAACACTGTTGACTGCCACTGAAAGAAGTCACTGGTGGCTGAAGTGAAAGCCTCTAAATCAGTTGCAGATTCTGAATCTGAGCCAAAACCAAAAAGGGGAATATGGATCATTGACACGGAACCTAGTTCCACCATTCCTACCACCAATCTCCAGCCTAGTGAACCAGACGAGCCAGAAGAAGGAGAGCCCATTTTTCATTCATAGATGTGGGTAAAAGGCACCCCGTTGCACTTCATCGTTGATAGCAGTAGCTAGAAGAACCTCATCTCAGCATAGGTCGTCAAGCGACTGGCCCTGCCAACAATGCCACAACCACAACCCTACACCATTGGATGGCTCCACCAAGGAAGTGCTCTTTATGTCATCCAACAGTGTCGACTGTCATACGACATCAAACCCTTCAAAGACGAGGTATTGTGTGATGTTGCCCCTCTCGAAGTTTGTGATGTTATTTTGGGCCAACCTTATTTATGGAAATGTCATGCTATATATGAGTCTAGGCCTCATAGTGTTATTATTACTTTGAACAAGTAATTGTACAGGATTCCCGAGGCAGTCCCACCTAGTGCTATTTCTTTGATCTCTGCTAAGCAATGAAGGAAGGTCATCTCTTAGATAGGGAAGTTTGTCTTATTCGTGATTCACTCTCAAAATAAGAGAAAGATCACAGCCACATCCAGGGTCTCCGTGGCTGACCTCTCCACACAGTATAAGCAAGTAGATAAGATCGTGGAAGAATACTTGGATATCTTCTCCTCACTTATAGGGGTACCTCTGCAATGCCAAGTCAAGCACCCCATCAATTTGACCCCCGGTGCACCACTGCCCAATGGGCCAGTCTATCTCCACTCTTCTTTAGAGAATGAGGAGATCAAGTAATAGATCCAATAACTACTCCACAAGGGGCACATCGATCCCAAATCATCACCTTGCAAGAGCCAATCATGATGGTACAGAAGAAAGATGGAACCTGGTGACTCTATATTGATTAACAGGTTCTGAATAAAATCAAAGTCAGAAACCAGTACCCGATTCCCCGAATCGATGACCTCCTTGATCAACTCATGGGGGACAAATACTTTAGTAAGATTGATCTGAAGTATGGCTACCACCAGGTCCCGATAAAACAAACAAATGTATGGAAGACTGCCTTCAAGCCAAAGGAAGGCCTTTTTGAGTGATTGGTCATGCCCTTGGTTTGAAAAATTCTCCATCCACTTTCATGAGGATGATGGATGATATCCTGCAACCATTCACCAATAATTTTGTAGTGGTGTATCTGGATGACATTCTAATTTACAATAAGACTTGGGCCGAACACTTGCAACATATTTAGCAGGTTCTGCACACCCTGCGGCAACACAAGCTATACACCAACTTGGAAAAACGTTCCTTTAGCATGGACAGGGTCCATTACCTAGGCTACATCATTGATCAGCATGGCGTACATGTGGATATAGCCAAGATCCAAGTCATCTGTGACTGACCAACCCTAACAACACTCACTGACCTTCAGAGCTTCTTGGGCCTTGCCAATTTCTACCACAGGTTCGTGTTGGGATTTTCCCATATTACATGGGCCCTCAGCCAAATAAATAGGGGTGGTGTTAAGGTGAAATTTGCGTGGGGCCGGTCCCAACGACAAGAATTTGATGATTTGAAGCAATGCTTATGCTCAGCCCCAGTACTTTCACTACCAGACCTACAACATCCATTTGAGATTGAGATATATGCTTCAAACTATGCTGTGGGCACTGTTCTCACTCAGCATGACCACCCTGTGGCCTATCATAGTGAGAAATTGTCAGATATTGCCCGTAATTAACCTACTTATGACAAATAAATGTAATCCATTGTGAAAGCCTGCCACTAATGGAGACATTACATTCTTGGGAAGGAGATAGTCATCCACACTGATCATAAGCCACTATAGTTCATGCAAACATAGGGAAAATTGCAGAATGACTGACATCAAAAGTGGTCCACATACTTGCAGAAATTCCACCTCAACATCAAGTATAAAACATGATGCACCAATCACATCGTTGATTGCCTCAGCAGACCATCAGTCACGACACTCACCATGGTGCTAGACTCTTGCGGCCATGAGACATTTAGATGGCCCCAACTCTATGAGACAAACCCTGACTTCGCTACCACCTACCAAATGTTGGGTTCAAACATAGTTGTCGATAATTTACATCTCCAGGATGGGTTGTTGTGTCGTCTGGGCCATATCTGTGTTCCATCAAGTGAGCGAGTGAAGCTGATCTGGGAATCCCACTACAGTCGGGTGGCAAGACACTTTGGCATACAAAATATAGTGGCGATACTACAGAATCATTTCTACTGGCCGAAACTTCGACAAGAGGTCAACAAGTATATTAGGTCCTGCACGGCCTGCACTATTACGAAACCAACCACTAAGAAATAGGACATGTAAGCCCCTCTTCCTACTCCTGACAGGCCAGGGGAATCCATCTCAATGTACTACATGTCGGGCCTCCCATCCACCAAGAGGGGAAATGACTTTGTTTTTGTGGTTGTTGATTACTTTTCTAAGATGACGATTCTGGTTGCCTGCAAGAAGGGCATCACAATAGAGGCCAGTACCAAGCTCTTCTTTGAACGAGTCTGGGTACATTTTTGAATCCCACAAACCATTTTCTCAAATCAGGATAGTCAATTTCTCAGCACATTCTGGTCAATCCTTTGGTCACTGATGGACACCAATCTCACCAAATCCACGACCTTCCACCCCCAGACAAATGGCCAAACTGAGAATGTAAATCGAATGATTGTGCATATCCTTCACATGTTTAATTCAAAGCACCCTCGCACATGGGATGAGAGCCTTCCCTATGTCCAACATAGCTACAACTGAGCATTGCATAGCTCAACTAGTCACAACCCCTTTCAGGTGGGGTTGGGATTCCAACCATCGGGTCCCATAGATGTTGCACTTCCCCTTGCGGTCACCTCGATCGACTCATCTCCTGCTCCAATTGAAGCTGACAAAGCCACCCAGTTCATTGAGCGGATCCAGCACATCTGCCAACAGGTTAAGGATATCCTATAGAAGTCCAATGACAAGTACAAACAACGCTATGATCAAAATCAGGTACCACAAAATTTTCAGGTGGGCGACAAAGTTTGGTTGCACTTGCAGAAAGAACGCCTTACAGGACCCCATAGAATGCTTTGCCCACTCCATTATGGGCTTTAAACTATCACCAAGGCCATGGGGGATAATTCTTTTGAGCTCAACATTCCTCCTTTCCTTGTCCTACACCCAGTGTTCAACGTGGATCTCCTTCGCCCTTATTTCCCACCATTATTGGACACCTCAGAAGTAGCAGAAAAACTAACACCAACATAGCTCAATGTTGAATGCATACAATAGGAATCCAATGATCAGATTGTGGACACACAGACCAAGGGCACTCGACAACAAAGGATCCAACTTTATCGAGTCGTCAAAGCAGGGCATCTCTTGCACCAAGGCAAGTGGCTCACTTAGGGCCAAATTCAGCATAAATTTCCTCATCTGATGGGGGACCTCAACCCAATGGATACCATTTATCCCTAAGGAGGGAGGATCAATCAATATGGATATCGGTGGCCACCCACCTTTTCCAGCTGGCGCAAAACAGGTTTTTGACAATTTTGGCTATTTACTATTTTTAGCAATTTTAACTTCCGGGGCCATTTTGGGGGCCTAAATGAAGGTTTTTCGGGATAGAGCTTATAAATGGTATTTGAATGAATTATTGAGCCCAAAAAATGAATCTCCTCGACGATACCTTTCCAACGGGCTATAAAACACCTAAAATGGAGATCGTATGCAAAAGTTACGACCCCTGAAAGTTGATGTACTAACTTACCCAAACGGGGCCCACATGACTTTTGGCGCTTCATCTCCTAGGGTTAGGTTTTTGAATGTATAGGTTTTTTGGCATTTTGGTTATTGTAAAAATGCCTTCAGAGCCTCATTGTAATATTCTTCTTGCGAATGCATGCAACCATCACATCTCTTCTCAGAGATAAGCCACCACCATTCCAACAAGCTTGTTTCCGCTACATTTTACAGTTTCAACTTATTTCGTTATTGAATAGAAAACTAGTTTTACTGTATCTCTATTATTTTTTGTTAATAATCTGTATTTATTTCTTTCTGTTCATAAAATCTAGATCAACTAGATTGTGGTCTCAGTTATGATGGAGATCATGATTTCACATTGAGTGGATACACTGATTCATATTGGGCTTGAAGTGTCTCTGACAAGAAGAGCACGTCAGGATGTTGTTTCAGTTTGGGATCAGCCATGATCTCATGGTAGAGTAGGAAGCAATCCAACATTTCTCTCATTACAATGAAAGAAGAATACATTTCTGCGTGTTCTGCCAGCTGTGAAGCTATATGGCTTCAAATGTTGTTGGCTGATCCATTTGACCTAGAGATGAAAGAAACCACGATCCTATGTGACAACCAGAGCTGCATAAATATGACAGAGAATCATATATTTCATGAAAATTCGAAGCACATAGAGATACGATATCATTACATCCACGACATGGTGCAGAGAGGAGCGATAAAGCTCCAATATGTTAGCACAAATGAATAGGTTGTCAATGTGTTGACCAAGCCTCTATCTCATGTAAAGTTTGAGCACTTTTGAGATAATATTGGTATTATAGTCTGAAAGGACCTCCCTCAAAAGGGGGAGTAGTTGTTGTGTTGAGATATGCCTAGTACTGTGCTTCCAGCTTAATCACTGTGATGTAAAGCCAATCTTGTTGTTGTGTTGAGATATGCCTAGTACTGTGCTTCCAGCTTAATCATTGTGACGTAAAGCCAGTCTAGTTGTTGTGTTGAGATATGCCTAGTACTGTGCTTCCAGCTTAATCACTGTGATGTAAATCCAGTCTAGTTTTTGTGTTGAGATATGCCTAGTAATGTGCTTCCATATTAATTGTTGTGACGTAAAGCCAATCTAGCTGTTGTGTTGAGATATGCCTAGTGTTGTGCTTCCAGCTTAATCGTTGTGACGTAAAGCAAGTCTAGCTATTGTGTTGAGATATGCCTAGTACTGTGCTTCCAGCTTAATTGTTGTGATGTAAAGCCAGTCTAGCACCGTGCTTCCATATTAATTGCTATGACGAAAAGCAAGACGAGTACTTTGCTTCCAGCTAAATTGTTGTGATGTAAATCTAGTGTCGTGCCGTGCTTCTAGCTTAATTGTTGTGACGAAAAGCAATCCGAGTACTGTGCTTCCAACTTAATTGATGTGACGTAAAATCAATCTAGTACCGTGCTTCCAGCTTAATTGTTGTGACAAAAATCAAGCCGAGTACTTTTCTTCCAGCTTAATGGCTGTGACGTAAATCCATTCTAGTATTGTGATTCCAGCTTAATTGTTTTGTTGTGATTACAGCTTATTTGCTGTGGTGTTTTCCATATTAATTGTTGTGTTGTGTGAAAGCTTAATTTTTGTGATGATGTGCCAGCTTAATTTTTGTGATGATGTTCCAGCTTAACTGCTGTGAAGGTTTGCCAGCCTCGTGCTGTGATGATGTGTTTCCAGCCTTTGTGCTGTGATATTGCTTCTTTTGATGTTGTATCAGCCTTGTGTTCTTATTGATGATGAGGATGTATTAGTGTTATACTAATCCATGTCAATGCAGTTGATGATGATGATGCTACTTCAGCCTCTTTTCGAAGATGATGATGATGATTCTACTTCAGCTCTTGAGTTCTTGCTGAAGATGATGATGATGATGTCACTTCAGCTCCTGAGTCCTTGCTAAAGATGATGATGATGATATTATTTCATATTTAATGTTGAAGATGATGATGATGTTACCTTAGAATGATACCTATGAGGATGGTGATGCTACTTGATCCAGGTGGATATTGGTGGCCACCCACCTTTTCCAACTGGCCCAAAACAATTTTCGGGCAATTTTGGCAATTTGCTATTTTTAGTAGTTTTTAACTTCCGGGGCCAATTTGAGGCACCAAATGAAGGTTTTTTGAGATAGGGGTTCTCAATGATATCCCACAGCATGATAAAGGCCCCAAAATGAATCTCCTCAATGATACCTTTCCAACGGGCTATCATACACCTAAAATGGAGATCGTATGCAAAAGTTACGACCCCAAGAAGTTAATACACTAACTTACCCAAACGGGGCCCACATCACTTTTGGCGCTTCATCTCCTAGGGTTAGGTTTTTGGATGTCTAATAGTTTTTTGCATTCCTATTTATTGTAACAAGGCTTTCAGAGCCTCATTGTAATCATCTTCTTGCGAATGAGAGTAGCCATCATATCTCTTCTTAGAGATAAGCTGCCACCATTCTAGCGAGTCTTTCACTCTGTATTTTTACAGTCTCTGTACATTTCTTTCATTAAGAGAAATCATGTATTACTGTATATCTGTGTTTATGGTTTCATATTTGATACATTTCTATTATATTATTGAATATCTGCGATATCTCTATGCATTTCTTTATTATATCTTCGCTCTCATTTCATGTCAAAAATAATCTGGATCAGTGGTATCAGAGCAGGTTGCTCTTGATTGTTTTTCAGTGCATGTCCCCGATGAGGTCCGAGTATAGAAAGTTCGGTCTCAAGCTTGTATATCTTGAAGACAATCGCTCTTGCACACCCAAGAAACCCTCAATGGCGGAAGAAAATAAAAACAACAGAGCAGACGATCCTATCAGTCTTTTGCTTGAGCAAGCTCTCACACGATAGAGGGATGAAATGATGGATAATTGTTCCCACATCCTTCAATGCCTGTTGATAGAAACAGGTGCATATTCATCAAGCAACCACTTTGGAAGCACCTCGCCTTTGAAGGTACAAGTTAATTTTGATATTCTTGTATTTGAAGGAAAGATAGATGCAAAAGCCCTAGACAACTGGTTAAATCTGCTAGAAGGTTATTTCTCTGTTCACAATTTTTTCGACAGAGAAAAATTCACCTTCGCACTCCTTAAAGCTCTCCCTCATGTCAAACATTGGTGGGAAACTTACTGGGAGATAATTTCCACAGAGGAGTCTGGAATATATGGGGCCAAGCCCACTTGGGATTTTTTGTGTGGATGCGGTAAAGGAACAGTATTACCCTATTGGCAACTATGAGGACTAGTACATGAGATGGATCACACTGTGGCAAGAGAGGGGCCAAGCAGTTCCGGAGTTCACCAATACCTTCCATACATTGTGCACCAAGATGGGTATCAAAGACTCCGAATGAAATTTGGTTCTGAAATACCGTGGGGCTCTACATAGATACATCCAAACTGAAATTGATTTTCTAGACATCTCATCACTCGGTGTTGCTTATCGATATGTTGTTAAAATCGAGAAAAAATTTAAGCACCAGAACAAATGGGAGTTCGGGTCTGCAAATCTGCAACAACCAAATTTTGATAAAGAAAATCCTAGTAAATAGTCTCCCAAAAACCCATCCAATCCATAGGAAAAGAAGGGTCATGGGAAGACAAAGAAGGACACCAAAAAATGGTGTGATTTCCACAAATGCCCCTGGCACAATATCGATGAATGTTTCTCAAAACAGTCATTTTTGGCCGAGATCAAAGACAAGGAGCCAAACCCCGATTCAGAATCTGATTCGGAAAATACTTGTAAAGGACAGATCATTGACGCAGACCCTACTACTATTGTCACAACCGCAGCAATTCAACCAGAAGAACCAATATATCCTCAAGAGGGGGAGCTCCTTTTTCATTCACATATGTGGGATAAGGGGACCCCACTGCATTTTATTGTTGATAGCGGAAGCCGAAAGAACCTCATCTCAGCAGAGGTATTCAAACAGTTGGGATTGTCGACAACACCACACCCGCAACCATACAACATCGGGTGGCTTCGCCAAGGGTGATATCTCCATGTCAACCAACAATTCCGATTATCATACGGCATCCAACCCTTCAAGGATGAGGTATTATGTGATGTTTCCCCACTGGATGTCTGTGATGTGCTCTTGGGTCAACCATATATGTGGAGACGCCATGATGTTTATGAGTCTCGTCCCCATAGTGTCATTGGTACTTTGGGGGGCCATATCTACAGAATACCAGAGGTAGTTCCGACTACTGTTCCACCTAAAAAGTGTTTCAAGGTAGTATCTCATACTGCAAAATTCAGCTTCTTTACAATCTGTTCAAAAGGAGAACAAAAGGACACTGCAACCACTACAGCCTTGCCCCAAGCACCTTCTATCCAATAGAATCAGGTTGAAAAGGTTGTATCAAAGCAAAAATATTCCTTCTACACACCATCCTCTCATGTATCTCAACTTTTTGAATAACCTCAGCCTCAACAGGTTCATGAGAGACTTCCCCAAACTAAGCAGCGCGATGTCTCTAGCAAGGCAAGCAACTCACCAAGATGCAGATTCAACAAGTGATTTTCCCTCTCCCCTGGGAAATCAATGCAATGGATACCATTTCTTCCTAAGGAGGGAGGATTGATCCAGGTGGATATCAGTGGCCACCCACCTTTTCCGACTGGCCCAAAATAGTTTTCAGGCAATTTTGGCAATTTACTATTTTTAGCAGTTTTTAATTTTCGGGGCCAATTTGAGGGCCCAAATGAAGGTTTTTCGAGATCAAGGTTCTCAATGATATCCTATAACATGATTGAGGCCCAAAAATGAATCTCCTTGATGATACCTTTCCAATGGGCTATCATACCCCTAAAACGAAGATCGTATGCAAAAGTTACGACCCCGGGAAGTTAATGCACTAACTTATCCAAACGAGACCCACATGACTTTTGGAGCTTCATCTCCTAGGGTTAGGTTTTTGGATGTCTAAGAGTTTTTGGAATTCCTGTTTATTGTAAAAAGACCTTCAGAGCCTCATTGTAATCATCTTCTTTTGAATGAGAGTAGCCATCACATCTCTTCTCAAAGATAAGCTGCCACCATTCTAGCGAGTCTTTCACTCTGTATTTTTACAGTCTCTGTACATTTCTTTCATTAATAGAAATCATGTATTACTCTATATCTATGTTTATGGTTGCATATATGATACATTTCTATTATATTATTGAATATCTGTGATATCTTTGTGCATTTCTTTATTATATCTCTGCTCTCATTTCGTGCCGAAAATAATCCGGATCACTACTCCAGTTCCATGTTGTGTTGATGATGCTCCAGCCTCTATGCTGTGTTGATGATGAGAAAAAATTCTGATGATTTATAGATATGTCAGTCAGTGTTCCAAGATGATATTGATGAAGATGTCCTTTCACCCACCTAATGTTTTTGATGATGTTGTCCTCTCTCTCGCCTAATGCTATTATAGAATACCCTTCTTGTTAAGGGGGAGTGTTGAAATAATGTAACTGAAAAGTGTATTCTAATTATTATTGTTGTATTATTCATTAGATCAATCCCCTATTGCGGATTGATCATGTCGGATATTGTAAAATACCAAATCCCCTTGTGGGGATTGGTCAAAACATAATTGTAATAGGTAGAATAAGAAGTCAGCCCCATAATATATTAAAGGTGGTTTTAACCACCCAGATTGAGAAGTTGGCCCTGCCAATGAAAAGACACCTCCACACGTGCCAGAGTTGTGTAAATAAGGAGGCTAGCACCTCATTTAGACACACACTCACTTGTTCATTGAGGAGAAAGTTTCAGAGCTGTAGTTGGAGAAGAGAGAGAGAGAGAGAGGCGCATTCTTGGGAGAGGAATTTCTGTAGTTGTTTGAGTTATCTCTTGTCATTGTATTGGCTATCTATAATAAGGAAGTTTTTCTGGGTTTTTTCCCCCATGAGGGTTTCCCAAGATAAATGATGTGCCTCTTGTGATTGTGTATTTCTTAGTGATCCTATCTTATGCTATTGTTATCTAGTGAAATGCAAAGAAATCTAATAATATCTTAAACATTAATAGGTTATCGACCTAGGAGACCAACATACAAAACTAGGTCTCATCTCTAGAAACCTCTCAAAAAACGAAAAAAAAAACTATGAAGAAAATGGGAAGTTCTCCCTCCAATCTATCATATCTTGGAATCTATCCAGTGCTATAAAAAACTACCTTAAGAAAATGGCAGACCACCTAATAATTCATGGCCTCTATATCAAAGAATCAACATAATATAGAAGTGTGCAACTAATGTGCTGACCATCACCAATAAAGTGTGAAATGGTCGATAGTATACATGAGAGGAACCTAACATCCTCTGCACCGAACGAGCTGATCCGTAACTGTCAACTAGCCTCCTAACATCCTCTGCACCGAAAATCACCAGAAGAAGGTATATCAAGTGAAATATACCTCTGAGAGTAGGCAAGCTAACTCTTAGTTGCAACACCCACTGGGACATCCTAAAATTGGGGAAAATCCTCCCCTCTCCTAGATATCCTAGTGATAAAATAAATATCCTCCTCAATGGGATGATACCACTGATGAGGACCGAATTTGAATGCATGTTGATGGGCATCCCATCGATGGATCAGCTGTGCAAGAAAGCAAAAATTCCCCTTCAGGGATGTATTCTCCTGGTAGTACTTGAGGAGGCCTACATTCCTCAAGAGGATCCGTGTAGCTGCAATAGTAGGATGAGGGTACAAATCCCTCTCCCTCTCTTTGGCCTCCCACTCACGAACAATATTGTACTCATCCAGTATCTATTTTTTCTCCTCCATGCGCTGGCGTATCTGTATAATTAACATATAAATTACATTAGCATCATACATAATAACATAACTTTTTATCAGTAAGTGGGAAATTTATTTCAAAATATGTAAACATAAATTTTGTCAAAAAAAAAAAAAATCTTCAATGCGCCTGCAAAATAGTAATGCATCGACGACGGTGTGCACACATATATTACACACCAAATTCAAAGTTGATGCAGAAGCATCGTCAGCAAGCAGAAGTGGAGGACAACTGGATGGATATACACTAACACACATTTTGAAAGGATTTGAATTTCAAAGGATGGAACATCAATGTAATATCTGAAAAAATATATTTTCTTTTAATGTTTTGGGGATTGTAATAATGATCTTGAACGTTCGCTCTCATGTGTTGGTTGTGGACATTTATTGTAATAAATGTAAATTAGTTGTAGCTTTTAATTTGATAAGATAGATTAGATTTGTAGGAGGGGAAACATAAGAAGACTCCCTCGTAGAGGTATTGTATAATCATTCTCATTATATGAGTAAAATAAAAAGAGAGCATAGGAGGAGAGAAGAATATGGATTGTAGAATTTGTATGGGCATATATTTTTTGTTGTTGTATAAACCATGTACAAAAGCACCTGGATTAATATAAGAATGCTTTGATCCAATTTCATGGTGTTTTATGGTTACTGTATGCATCTATTTAATGGTATGTTTACAATTTATTTTCAATCTCTGTTATGAATTTGTTTCAATGCCATGCATATGTGATTTCATGTTGAATGTATGAAGTCTGTGAGAGGGAGAGTATAAGTTTTAATTGTTTCTCTTCCTGAGAATTCCTACAAGGAGTGCAGTGAAAGTCTGCAAGGAGTGTATCGATAGGTTCTAAGTTCTATCTTAGAAAACTCAGGAGAGATACTATTGATCTTATACCAATGGAAGTGCAAGTATAGAACAAATCCATGCAAGGTGTGCACAAGCTAAGGGGAGTTTTAGAATTTTCCAACCCAAGTGAGTGGTTGAAGGACTTCTGTCGCAAGGAGTGCGTAGAGTTGGAGTTGTCGAATAACCAGAGGATAATGTGGAAGCTGCAAAGAGGTTGTAGTGAAGATCAAACTCAGGAAGGATACAAACTTGGAGAAATTTAGAGGAAGGACAAGGTTTGGAGTCCTCGTGGAATCAAGCTTAGAAGGGTTGACATTGAGTTCTTTAGCTGGGAGTCATCGAGAATCTCGATGGACGGTTGGAATTCCTGAAGGGAGAATACCGATTTTTCATGGTCTGTTGTATCCAGTAGATCTACGGGGAGGATAAGGGTGAGAGTCTTTCAACACTCGCAGGCCCAAAAGAAAGGGTATCCATTAGATCCAGAGGAGCATGAGCCATTGATTTGGCGCTCTGAAATATTGGAATTTTGGGAGTCGAAAGAGTGTGGAGGAAGCTGTAACTCGGAGGTCAAGAATCGTGAAATCTCGACATGATCTGGACCATCGGATCGTGGAGGAATCGAGACCATTGATCTAAGGTGAGGAAGTCGTGAGTTCAAATATCGGGAAAAGGGAGCAAAGCTACATCGTGAGTCCTGATACATTAAATTTTGACACACTCAGAGGTGGACCCAAGGGTTTGAATGGAGGTCATATGCTAGAAGAATAAGGGAGGAGCTAGGGACTGTTAGCCCTATTTCGGGGTTTCAGGAGTCAGAGGAGTCGAGGCAACTCGAAACAGAAGTCCTGAAATTGTGAAACATGAAGTGCCTTTGTTTAGTCTTGTGGTCAGTGACGGTGGTCACACGAGTAGAGCTTGCACCTAGTTCTTTCTTGCACAGGTGGGGTTCGCAAAAGTGGACATGTGGATTTGTTTTCGTGGAGGTTCCAGCAGGGACCCGAAGAGCTACTTCAGCTTGAGAGTAGAGGAAGATCCATAGACGGGGAGGTTAACAGACCCTGCTGAGGTAGGGGCTCTACTTCATGTGGTATCAAAGCTTACAACTATTGTTTTTTGTAAGCAATATAAGATAGTGGACAATTGTGATTTGAATTCTATGTGGTGGAATTTGAAACAATGTCGCCAAGGAGACGTCTAGAAAGAAATTTACCTGATCCAGCTATGAAGAGGGAAATGAGAGAAATTCATTGCTCATTTAGATGTTATGGAGATAGCGTAGAGACGAACAGCTGACACTGGAGATATCAGTGAGGCTAAAAGAGAGATGAAGAAGGAGCAGAAGAAGTTGTAGTCAAAGATGCTGGAGAGGAACGTCTATTTAGAGCTATCGCAAGGATAAGTGCCAGAGAAAGAGATGGAAAATCCAGTCCAAACTAATAGTTTGTTTAGAACTGCTTGCAAAACCAAAGATAGGGTATGCAAGGTGATAGTTGATAGTGGAAGCACATATAATTTAGTATCCATAGAAATGGTGGAGAAGCTGGAATTGGAGACAATTGTACATCCAAGCCCATATAAAGTTTCATGGTTGCAAAAAGGATATCAAGTAACAGAGATAGGGGGTTATAGAGATGATATATTATGTGACATAATTCCCATGGATGTCTATCATCTTTTGTTGGGGAGGCATTGGAAATATGAAATAAATGTTGTCCATGATGGAAGAAATAACACTTACACCTTGGAGAAGAATGGTAGGACACATATGTTGCTGCCAATTGAAGAAAAGAAGGTGAGAGAAGAACAAAACAATACTATACTTCTCATGAGTGGGAAGGAACTTCTGGATGAAGTCAAGAAAGAAGAAGAAATGCGGTTTGTTTTGGTTAGAAAACCTAGGGTCATCTTGACCAGTACCTCAATAGATGATCTACTTGAAGAAATTCAAGAACTGCTGGAGAATTTCGTTGATATAGTGATGGACGATTTACCTTGTTCATTGTCGCCCATCAGAAGTATAAGCCATCACATTGACCTTATACCAGGAGCGATTTTTCCAAACAAAGTAGTGTACAGATTGACGCCACAAGAGAATGAAGAGGTTAAGAAGCAAGTTTAGGATTTGATGGATAAAGGGTTGATTAGAGAAATCTTGAGTCCATTTGATGTACCTACAACGTTAAGTCCAAAAATGGATAGTGGATGGTGAATGTGTATAGACTCAAGGGATATAAACAAAATCACCATCAGGTATAGATTTCCTTTACCCATAATGGATGACTTGATGGATTGCTTGAGTGGGGCAAAGTTTTTTTTAAAAATTGATTTGAACAGAGGATATCATCAGATTCAAATGAGGGAAGGTGATGAATGGAAGACAACATTTAAGATGAACGAAGGGCTGTATTAATGGCTTATCATTCCGTTTGGTTTGATGAATGTGCCAAGTACTTTTATGAGATTAATGAATGAGGTCTTCAAATATTTCATTTGAAAGTTTGTAATTGTGTATCTTGATGATATACTGATCTTCAATAAGACTAAGGAGGAGCATTTGAGACATTTAACTTCAGTGATGAAGAGATTGCAGCAAGAGAAGTTGCTGATAAATCTAAAGAAGTCTTCTTTCATGAAGACATAACTTATTTATTTAGGTTTTGTGATCTCTTCGAATGAATTGAAAATGGATCCAGAGAAGGTAAAATAAATCAAAGAATGGCTGCTACCAAGGAATATCTTTGAAGTTAGAAGATTCTGTGGACTAGCCAGTTTTTACAGGAAGTTGATGAGAAATTTTAGTGGGATTTGTGCGTCGATAATGTACAAAGTCAAAAAAAGACATAATTATTTTCATTGGACAGAGGAGGTAGAGAAAAGTTTCAAGTTTTTGAAAGAGAAGATAACTGAACAACCAGTTCTAGTTCTGCCATATTTAAGCAAGAAATTTCAAGTGAGATGTGGCACAAGTGGATTTGCAATTGGAGCAGTCTTAAGTCAAGACAATAGACCAATTGCATACTTCAGTGAGAAGCTGAATGAGGTTAAAATAAATCAGTGAGAACTTTACTTTTGTTATAAATCACATTTATGGAAATGATAACAAGGTTTCTTATGCATTGAGCAAGAAATGTTTGATTCTGCAGGAGTTTCAAGTGAAGACCTTAAGTTTTTATAGCCTTAAGGAAATGTACAGAGATGATTCAGATTTTAACGATGCTTATGAATCATGTGGGAATCCTATTTTAAGGGATAGGAGCCGATGGATTGAATACTTGATTCAGGATAGACTGATATTCAAAGGAAATCAATTATGTATCCCAAAGAGTTCTATGAGAGAAAACATTTTGAAGGAAAAACATAGTGGGGGATTGGCTGAACATTTCGGGCATGAAAAAACATTTGCGCAACTGAACATTTTATATTATTGGCCAGGAATCAGGACATATTTCAAAATGTTTGTCAACAAATGTAGAATATGCTAGCATGCAAAGGGGAAAATACAAAATACAGGGTTGTATCAACCATTGCCAATACCAGAAAGGCTGTGGGACGTGGTAAGCATGGATTTTGTGTTAGGACTGCTGAGGACACAGAGAGGTTGTGATTCCATATTTGTGGTAGTCGATAGATTTTCCAAAATGGCACATTTCATTCCATGTCAAAAAACCAATGATGCAACACACATTGCAAATCTTTTTTTCAAAGAAGTTGTTCGACTTCATGGTTTACCCAAGAGTATTGTTTCAGACATAGATACCAAATTTGTTGGTCATTTCTGAAGGACATTATGGAAGAAGCTGGGGACAATTCTATGTTTCAGATCAACATATCACCCTCATACATATGGACAGACTGAGTTGGTAAATCAAAGTTTGGGGGACTTATTAAGGAGTTTAGTAGTTGAACATCACAGTCAGTGGGATCAGATTCCGTTGCAAGTAGAATTTTCATATAATGACTCACCTAATAGGAGCACAGGACAGATTCCATTTCAGATAATGTATGGAATGTAACCAAGAGGAGTATTTGAGTTGAGAGACTTCGATCAGAGTGAGTTCAGGAGTGCTGGAGTGAAAGATTTTGCAGCAAAGATGTAGGAGATCCACAGTAAGATTAAAGAGTAGTTGCAGAGTTCTAACCAAGAATACAAGCATAGAGCATATCATAACAAAAGAGTGATTCAATTTGAAGTGGGAGAATTAGTCTTAGAACACCTTATAAAATAAAGGTTCACAAGGGGAACATATAATAAGATGAAGATGAAGAAGATAGGACCGTGTAAAAGTTTAAGGAAGTTTGAGGCAAATTCTTATGAGATAGAATTTCTATATGATGTGGGAGTTGTTGATTAAGGTTGGTTGTCATTGATGTCAACCCTTGAAGAAAGACCCATAGCACAAAGGTTTGGGTAATGGAACCAATAGTGTTTGATGTAAATATGACTCATTATTTTTTTTCATGGTTGATAAGAAGTAAATATGGAT
>ML779051.1:195420-206220 GCA_009831015.1 Picea engelmannii
GATTCAAGAATCAAATGCTTAAGATCGGATAATGGAGGAGAATTCACCTCAAAGGAATTTATGGACTACTGCAACAATCATGGAATAAAAAGGCAATTCTCCATCGCTAGGACACCTCAACATAATGGAGTTGTTGAAAGAAATAATAGGACAGTACAAGAAATGGCTCGAACAATGATAATAGATTCAAAGTTGACAGATATTTTTTGGACACAGGAAGTTCATACAATAGTTCACATTCAAAACAAAGTAATGCTCAGAAACAACACTGATAAAAATCCATATGAGCTATGGAAAAGAAGACCAACAAATGTGAAGCACTTCATATTTTTTGGAAGAAAATGCTACATCAAAAGAGAAGATGGAAGAATGGGAAAGTTTGACTCTCGTGTGGACAAAGGAATACTTGTTGGTTACTCAAGTACAAGGAAAGCATACAAGTGTTACAATATGAGATTAAACAAAGTTGTGGAAAGCATCAATGTAACTGTTGTAACAGATATTGAAAATTTCCGATTTAAATCAAGCACTTTTGCCCAAATGGTCTCCAAGCTAAATCCTTGCATTATGAGCGAGATCCTTCTGCAGATTGGCAGGCATGATGGATATCAGGGATGGAGATTCAAAAATTTCATTTGTTAGCAAGTGAGCACACAGTTTTTAAGAATGTAGAAGAAGGTCAAGGTCTTGGTATCGAGCGCTATACTTATGATGACGACATGATGTCTCGTCACAATATTTCAAATCTCAATGCTGCTAGTCGCATGATTCAAAGACCCCCCTCCTTGCTGCATAAGAATTACAAAAGATTGAAATCCAGTAGACAAGATGAACTGAGGCAATTCAGAACAAACTTGCGGTGTTGGGGGCTTGATCAATCTACCAAACTGAATATAGTATTTTCATGCTTACTTCTTGGAAGCCCATCGCCCAGTAAGAAAAGGAGACCTTTTTCTTGTACGAGGAGGCATGAGAAGTGTGGAATTTAAAATCATTGAGACAGATCCTGGTGAATATTGTGTTGTTTCTCTAGACACTGAATTTTTTGGTGAAGGAGAGCCAATAAAATGAGAAGATGAAGACAGATTGGATGAAGTCGGCTATGATGATGTTGGTGATGTAAGGAAACAAATGGCATAAATCAGGGAACTAGTTGAATTACCCCTACGGCATCCACAACTTTTCAAATCCATTGGTGTTAAGCCCTCTAAGGGCATTTTACTTTATGGTCCTCCTGGTTCAGGAAAAACTTTGATTGCTAGGGCAGTGTCAAATGAGACTGGAGCTTTCTTTTTCCTAATTAATGGTCCTGATATTATGTCAAAACTTGCTGGAGAAAGTGAAAGTAATCTTAGAAAGGATTTTGAAGAAGCAGAGAAGAATGCTCCCTCTCTCATTTTCATCGACGAAATTGACTCCATAGCTCCAAAGAGGGAGAAAAAAAATGGTGAAGTAGAGAGGTGCATTGTATCTCAACTCTTGACATTGATGGATGGTCTAAAATCTCTAGCTCATGTGATTATCATGGGAGCAAAAAATAAGCCTAACAACATTGATCCAACACTTAGAAGGTTTGGTAGGTTTGATCGTGAAATTGACATTGGGGTTCCAGATGAAGCTGGTCGACTGGAGGTTCTTCGCATCCACACAAAGAATATGAAGCTTGTTGAAGATGTTGATCTTGAACGTATTTCAAAGAATACACACGGTTATGTTGGGGAAGATCTTGCAGCTCTTTGCACCGAGGCTGTACTACAATGTATTAGTGAAAAAATGGATGTCATCGACTTGGAAGATGAAACAATTGATGCGAAAGTTTTGAATTCTATGGCTGTTACAAATGAGCACTTTCAGGCTGCACTGGGCTCTAGTAACTCTCCTGCCCTACATGAGACTATTGTGGAGGTACGAAATATTTCTTGTTAGGATATTGGGGGTCTGGAAAATGTCAAAAGAGAGCTTCAGGAGACTGTGCAATATTCGGTGGAACATCTGGAGAAATTCGAGAAGTTTGGTATGTCTCCCTCTAAAGGTGTCCTTTCTATGGACCTCCTGGTTGTGGTAAGACGCTTCTTGCAAAGGCCATTGCCAATGAGTGTCAGGCCAACTTCATCAGTGTGAAAGGTCCAGAGCTCTTGACAATGTGGTTTGGAGAAAGTGAAGCCAATGTGCGTGATATTTTTGATAAGGCCAGGCAGTCAGCACCTTGTGTCCTTTTTTTAGATGAGCTTGATTCAATTGCTACCCAGCCTGGTAGTAGTGTGGGGGATGTTGGGGGTGTGGCAGACAGAGTTTTGAATCAGTTGCTGACTGAGATGGATGGCATGACTACTAAGAAAACTTTTTTCATTATTGGGGCTACAAACCGGCCTGACATTATTGATTTGGCTTTATTACGACCTGGTCGCCTTGATCAATTAATATACATACCTTTACCTGATGAAGCTTCTCACTTTCAAATCTTTAAAGCATGTTTGTGGAAGTCACCTGTTGCAAAGGATGTTGAAATTGCAACTCTTTCTCAATACACACAGGGATTTAGTGGAGCTGATATTACTGAAATTTGTCAGCGTGATTGAAAGTACGCTATTAGAGAGCATATTGAAATAGACATTGAAAGGGAGAAGATAAGAAAGGAAAACCCTGAAGCCATGGATGAAGATGAAACTAGAGTTGCAGAAATAAAGGCAGCTCATTTTGAGGAATCAATGAAATATGCCCGACGGAGTGTTAGTGATGCAGATATACGTAAATATCAAGCATTTGCTCAAACATTACAACAGTCTCGAGGTTTTGGGTCGGAATTCTGGTTCACAGATCGGGCTGCTACTACTATAGGCAGTGCAGGCACCACATATGCTTTTGCTACACAAACTGCTGTTGATGACAATGATCTGTACAGTTGAAATGTGATGCAGGATCATTGCCAACTCATCAAGTGAGCCAGCACATCAAGCGAAGATCAGCTGGATAAACAAACCCAAATTTTTGAAGTGCTTTGGGATTGTAGTGCAAGTCTTTTAATGAAGCCATTTATGAAGGCGCATTGTATATTGTATTGGACCTTGAGCCTTTAAGCTCTCATCCTTAGGTAGATAGACGACATTTAATAGATTTAATGCTGGTAGATAGGATTTTAAGTCTAGATTTGATAGTTTAGAGTTCAAGAGGGAAAATGGATATAGACACCCTCATTGTATCATTGTAACATTATTCAGGAGCAAGAAGAGAAGAGCAAGCAGAGAATGTTGTATGAAGAACACCCATGTACATGCATTTGAATTAATAGAAGGAATCTTTGATTCAAGCTCATGGTTTGTGTTGTTTTCTTTGTGTATTGATGTTATGCTCATGAATGTTTGCTTCTTGTTATGCATTTGGTTTGTATATGTTGCGCATGTGATTTCATGTTTCAAACTGAAGCCTGAAAGGGAGAGAGAATGAGGTTCAATTGTTTCTCTATCTGAGATGGGAGATTCCTGCAAAGTGTGAAGTTGAATACATCCGCAAGGAGTGCGTTGATGAAGGCTCAGTAGTTTAACTTTTGTTCTCATTCACCTAGAAGTGGAAGTGGGTTGTTGAAGCCGTGCAGGGAGTGCGCAGGTTGAGCTAAGTCTCAGAGTTGTGGTTCTGAGCAAGAGCTTTGGGAGACTACTGCTGCAAGAGTGCGCAGAGTCGAGTGATTCCAACACTTAGACGTGATTGAAGATTTGCCGCAAGGAGTGCGTGCAAGGTTTTCTTCCTGAAGATTGAAGTTGTGGAAAAGCTCAGGAGGAATAGACCTTTGAACTCATGGAAGGCTAAGTGTAGGGAAGCTTCCATTGGAAGTCGGAGGAAAGCGTCGCAGGTTGGTGAGCGAGCAAACGAGTCTCGTGGAGAGACACTTCTTTATTTCGCAGAATCTTCAAGGGGAGAACAGACGGACGAAATCTTTGGGAGAGATTTCACGAAGTTCCAAGAGCCGTTGGATCTCCCAGAGGTGCAAGGTAGTTATAGCGTAGGTGTGAAGAGGATTCAAATCTCAGGAGGGGCAGCACCACTAATCTAATTCAGTCAGGCCATTGGATTGTTCACGAGATCGCCTATCGGGACCTTGTGAGGAAAGTGTCCTAAAGTTGGTAAGGAGGGTCGCGAGATTGTAAGGAGCAATATCTCGACTACTCCGAGGATAGTGTGAATCCACAGGAGTTGACAGTGGACAGGTGGCACCTCGCATCTCGGGAGCTCGTAAGTGGAAGGGTTGACAAATTGGTGTCAAAGGTCACGAGACATGAGGACACGAAGCAACGAAGTGGCGAGGAGGTTGTGAGCCATCCATTTGAGAAGGACAGGTGGCGAAGATATAAGGATCTTGCAAACTCGGGAGCTCGCAGGGTGAGAGCCCAAGTATTGGGTATTCAAAGTCACGAGGACGTGAGAAACGAGAAGGTGAATAGCCGTTGGATCCGGATCACGGGAGGACCATTGGATCCGTACGTGGAATTGTGCATCGAAACCTAGCGAGAAAAAGCTCGAGAACTTGCTCACAGAAATTGAGAAGTTGCGAGGGAGCGAGGTCACGAGTCTCGACATCTCGGACCTTGGGAGTCGAAGCAGAAGTTATTCGATATTGTGAGAAGCGAAGTCACGAGGGAGCGAGATCGCAAGTCTCGGCCTCTCGAACATCGGGAGTCGATGTGGATATTATTCAACCTCGTGAGTAGCGAAGTCACGAGTGGTGAGACTGTGATAGCACTTAAGTCCCGATAGAAGTGACGGCTGTGGACGAGTTAAGTCACACGTGTGCATCGGAGTTTCGATGCCTCGAGTATCAGAGGTTGTAGAACCAAAAGTTTGGTATCGCGAGTAGTGAGGGCGCGAGTAGAGAAATCCCTCCGGGAAAAGTCAGTGAGTTGACTGACCATCGGGTCTTGGGGATCTGAGAACCCAGTGTTCAACCTTTGAACTCACGAAGTCGCGAGTTTTGATCCTCCGAGAAGTTAAGGGGGGGATCGCGTGACGAAGAAAATCTGTGGGTAGGAAGATTCCCGATAGGGAATTAAGAGAACCTTTGAGTTCTTCGGGCCGAGCAGAGAGGAAGGTCCTGTGTGAGAAAACGTGCCTTGAGGGTGGTGCGCGTCTGCCTCAGAGTGGTATCAGAGCAGATTTCTTGTCTGTGTATTTCAGACAAGAGGAGCGAGGAAGGAAAGAAGCACTCTGATACATGTCAGAGTGGTATAAGAGTGAGAAAGTTTCTTTGCTTTCTCTAGCAGAGAAGGAGAGAAAATTTCACCATGCCACCATGGAGAGAAAGACAATCACCCAATCTAGAGGATAGTGGAAACCAGAGAGGAAGAGGGAGACAAGCACAGAATCCAGAAATGGAAAGGTAAATACGTGATCTCCGAGCAAGATTAGAATATATGGAAGCAGCGCAGAGACGCACAGCCAGTGCTGGAGATCTGAGCGACTCCGAAGGCAAAGTTGAAGCTGAACAACAGGGAGAAGTTGTAGCCGAAGATGCAGCCAATGAACAATTAATTAAATCTATCGCCCGGATGAGTTCGAAAACAAAGATGGACATTCCAACCTATGAAGGAAATCCGGATTCAGAAGAACTACTGGATTGGATTCGAGCTCTTGACACTTACTTCGATTATGAAGACATCGAAGAAGATAAGAAGGTTAGGCATGCTATCACAAAATTGAAAGGACATGCAACATTATGGTGGGATGAACTTCAAGCAGATAGACATTCCAAAGGCAAGCAAAAGATTAAAAACTGGGATCGAATGATTGCGAAGATGAAGGCAAAGTTCATCCCAAGGGATTATCAAATCACCCTGTTCAGGAGAATGCAGAACCTGAGACGGAAGCTGATGACAGTGAAGGAGTATACTGAGGAATTTTACAAGCTCAATATCAGAGCAGGTCCGGGAGAGCGATGATGAAAAAGTTGCCAGGTATATGAATGGCTTAAGATACGATATCCAGGACGAAATGAGTATGACAACCATCAGAACGGTGGAGGATGTGTATTAGATGGCGTTGAAAGCTAAAGAGAAGCTAAGCCGTAAGCTAGGACAGCGAGGCAGAGGTAGGAGCCAACCAAAAGGTAAGTCAGTTGCTCAAGATAGGTTCCAGAAATCTAGGGATGACTGGAAGAAGCCTCAGACTAGAACAGAAAGAGGTGGAAGTTCACAGCGAGGCCAGCACATGGACCAGCGAAGGTAGCCGACAAAATAGAGTGGGGGATACGCTGATAATAATACCTTTCCTCGTACCAGAGGTAGAGGAAGAGGCAGAGGAGGAGTCATCACATGCTTCACATGTGGAAAGAATGGACACAAGGCAGTTGACTGTCCAGATAGGAAGAAGGATGGAGGAGAAGCTCACATCGCCGAGGAATAGAGGCGAGATGCTGAAGTAGAAGACGCAGAAGACGGAAGGTCATTGATGATGCGTAAAGTTCTCTTAACACATGAAAAGGAGGTGGAGGACATAGCTCAAAGAAACAGACTTTTCATAACCACATGAAAGACCAAAGACAGGAAATGCAAGGTTATCGTGGATAGTGGAAGCACAAACAATCTCGTTTCAAACGAGATGGTGGAGAAACTAGAGCTGGAGACAACTGATCACCTGAGTCCATACAAATTTTCATGGCTACAGAAGGAACATCAGGTAAATGTCACCAAACAGTGCTTAGTTGACATCAAGATAGGAGGATATAATGATAAAATACTCTGTGATGTTATTCCTATGGATGTATGTCATTTATTGCTAGGCAGACCATGGGAATATGACAGGAACGTAGTTCATGATGGGAGGATGAATACGTATACTTTGGAGAAGAATGGAAGAACACATATGCTACTTCCAATTAAAGATAAAGAATTAGAACCAGAACCGAGAAATACTATACTTCTCATGAGTGGGAAGGAACTTCTGGTGGAAGTAAAGAAGAAGGAAGATCCACAATTCTTTTTGGTCAGGAAACCAAAAGTTGTTTTGACCAGCACAAGAGTGGATGATTTACCAGAAGAAATTCAGGAACTGCTGGAAGAGTTCACTGACATCGTGGTGGATGAATTATGTCATTTGTTGCCGCTGATGAGGAGTGTGAGTCATCATATAGACCTCATACCAGGAGCTAGTTTTCCGAATAAGGCCGCGTACAGATTGATGCCACAGAAAAACGAAGAGGTCAAAAGGTAGGTGCAGGAACTATTGGACAAAGGACTGATCAGGGAAAGTTTAAGCCCATGTGCCATTCCAACAGTATTGAGTCCAAAGAAAGATGGAGGATGGAGAATGTGCACTGATTCCAGAGCCATTAACAAGATAACCATCAGGTATAGGTTTCCATTGCCGCGGATGGATGACTTGATGGACTGTCTGAGTGGAGCCAATTTTTTTTCAAAGATTGATTTGAAAAGCGGATGCCATCAGATTCGCATGAGGGAAGGCGATGAGTGGAATACATCCTTCAAAACCAACGAAGGGTTGTACGAATGGCTAGTCATGCCATTTGGCTTGATGAATGCACCGAGTACCTTCATGAGGTTAATGAATGAAGTGTTGAAGGAATTCATTGGTAAGTTTGTCATTGTTTATCTGGATGACATATTGATTTTCAACAAAATGAAAGAAGAACATCTGAAGCATTTAGCTGCAGTAATGAAGAAGCTACAGCAGGAGAAGCTGTTGATTAACATGAGGAAATATTCATTTATGAAGACATAACTCATTTACTTTGGATTTTTCATATCGGCAAATGAATTGAATATGGATCCAAGTAAAGTGGAGGTAATTAAAAATTGGCCATCACCGAGAAATATTTTCGAGGTGAGAAGTTTTCATGGATTGGCTAGTTTCTACCAGAAATTCATCAGAAATTTCAGTGGAATTAGTGCAACAATGATGGATACTGTCAAGAAAAGACATAAATCTTTTCATTGGACTGAAGAGGCAGAGAAGAGGTTCAATCTATTGAAGCGGAAGATCACAGAACAACCGGTTTTGGTGTTGCCAAATTTTCAGAAGACATTTCAGGTGAAATGTGATGCAAGTGTGTAACACACCCACTAACATCAATCAAAAATTTTCTTTGTTTTCTCAATAATGAGGCTCCCTAGAGCTTGTAGCAGCAAAATGCCAATCCTCGAATCACAGGTCTACTATTTACCTACCCAATTCTCTGTACATAACCGAGGTCTTACGTCCCACCTGACGCAGGCGCGCCAACCACGGGTACATCCGCTCATAGGGTCTTCTTCTTCTTGCCCGAAGAACTCCAAGGTTCTTCTATTTCCCTATCGGGAAATCTACTCCCACAGTTCTCTCGCGTGATTCCCCCTTCCTTGATTTATCGGGGAATTGGAACTCGTGACTTCGCGAGTTCGAAGGTTTAACACTAGGTTCTCGGATCCCCGAGACCCGATGGTGAGTCAACTCACTGACTTTTCCCTGAGGGATTTCGCTACTCGCAACCTCGTGATTCCCGTGGCCAAATTCCCGAGCCTTTTCTCGCGAGGCTCCGATACACGATCCCACATGCGGATCCAACGATCTTCCCGCAATCTGGATCCAACGGTTATTACCTTCTTGCTTCTTGTGTCCTCGTGACTTTGAATACCCAATACTTGGGCTCTCATCCTGTGAACTCCTGAGTTCACGAGATCTCTCGATCTCTACCACCTGTCCTCCTCTGATGGATGGTTCATAGCCTTTCGCCACTTCGCTTCTTCACGACCTCGTGTCTCACGACTTTTAACACCAAATACTTGGGCGTTCACCCTGCGAGCTCCCGAGTTCGTGAGATCTTCTCGATCTCTGCCACCTGTCCTCCTCCGATGGACGGTTCAGAGCCTTTCGCCATTTCGTTGCTTTGCGACCTCGTGTCTCGCAACTTTTAACACCAAATACTTGGGCGTTCACCCTACGAGCTCCCGAGTTCGCAAGATCTTCTCGATCTCTGCCACCTGTCCTCCCCAGATGGACGACTAAGATCCTCTCGGGGCTTCGCCACTTGCGACTTAGAACGTCCAACTTTTGGAATTCTACCCCCCGAGCCCCGAGCTCACGAGATCCCTGGATCTATGCCACCTGTCCTCCTTGGATGGATGGATCAGATCCTCTCGTAGCCTTGCTGCTCGCGACTTGGAGCATCCAACTTTTGGACTTCTACTCCGCGAGCCCCGAGTTCACGAGATCCCTGGATCTCTGCCACCTGTCCTCCTCAGATGGATGGCTCATATCCTCTCGTAGCCTCGCCGCTGGCGACTTGGAGCGTCCAACTTTTGGGCTCTTACCTTGCGAACCTCTGAGGTAGCGAGGTCCTATTCACGTGGGCTTAACCCTCGTTTATCTCCCTATAGATATAACGTCTGTCGAGTGTCCTGGCTAAGATCTGATGGTTCAGATCGGTCCCAATGCCGCGCTATTTCCCACTGCTCTTTAGACATGGAAAAACCAACGGTCCATATGTTCTCATGGAATCTGGGGTTCTATGATTCAGATCTCCTCGCTACTCATGAAGATAGAGGAAAAAGGGTTAAGGCAATTGACGCCCTCATTCATTCCTTCGATCTAACAGTCGTGAATGACCGCAGATTTCCCGACGGGATCTTATCCATTGATCAATACTTATCCTTACGCTGCTACTTCTGGATTTTAAGAGGGTCATTCCTCTTTGCGCAGGGTTGTTAAGACTTGCACATTTACGTCCTTTTTCCAGGTTCTTGGTAAACCTTTCTAAGGAGGGAATCTCCGTGAAGAGGTCTATTTCGGTCCATTTCTGGATACAGATAAGGGAAACAATTTCCCGAGAACGGGCTGGATACCTGACTTAGTTCAACCTGGGCATGATTAGATTCATTTTTATCGACGTAAATCGTGCATGGCTTCCTCTATTACAAGCATATGTCCATTAGTTATTATCAAACACTGCACAGACATTCTTACACAAAGATCATACATAATTTCACAGTTCTAGGACATATACATATATATATATATATATCATTCTATAAATTTCAATATACAAATATGTAAAAACACTTATCTGAAATAACACCAGAAATGGTGCAACTGCTGAGACGGGTGCTCGTTTCCACCCAACCGTAGGCTCAGCGACTCCTAATGGATTTACCACTAGCCACCCCCGAGCTGAGGCCACGATGCTCTGAGACTACGTCTCTCTGTCTGCCAGTGACCAGAAGCGAAGGTTGCAATCCTTCCTCTCTGCTATCACTCACCCTGCATAATTGCCAGAGTTCCCCTTGCGTCCCCCTTAATCGCTTCTGCCATACACTTTATCCTCTTGTGAGGTTGCGTGTGGCACGATTACCCTCACGCCGATCAGGCCTGACGGCTCTACGGATGGGCGGTTCACCATCCCATCCCTCATCAAGCCATCCGCCTACCAGCCTGTGAGGTATTGAATTTCAGGGCCAGCGAGTCGCTTTTGGTTCTCCAGGCCAGTGGAGTCCAAATACGGTATTTAATTCTCGGTGGAAGTTAACGCCACCTTTTCAGGTGCCTTCCACCGCCATCATGGTCTGTTTTCTACACATCCCCTCATCAACAGTCATACAATAAATTCAGAATGTTATTCACATTCATTGACTGCTTTCTATAGGTCCATTTACATCACATGTTCATACTTATGAGTTTGCCATAGTCCTCGGCCAGTCTAGTTATATTTACAAACTGGGGGAAACAAGGTGTTACAATTCCCTCCCCCTTAAAAGGAACATCGTCCTCGATGTTCTTAGCTACTAACATGAATTACATGTACAGAAGTAAACAAAATCGGAT
>ML779051.1:208465-240914 GCA_009831015.1 Picea engelmannii
GCCTCCACATTTTCAAGGCATGCACTATGGCAGCCAGTTCTAGATCATGAGTCACATAGTTGACTTCATGCTCATTCAATTTTCGGGATTCATAGCAGATCACCTTTCCTTCCTGCATAAGGACTCCTCCAAGCCCTTCCTTATAGGCATCTGTGCACACAAGGAAGTCAGTTTCTGGGTCAGCTATTTTCAACATGAGTGCATGGGTTAGTATGTGTTTCAAGGTTTGAAATCTTTCTTCACATTGTTGTGTCCACAGAAAGTTTGTTCCCTTCTTCTGAAGGGCAGTGATTGGACAACCAATCTTGGAGAAATCTTTTATAAATATCCTATAGTATCCTGCCAATCCCATAAAGGATCTAATGTCTGAGACATCCTTTGGGGTAGGCCATTCCATGATAGACCTGATCTTGTCAGGGTTTACTGCTACCCCTTCCTTGGACAAAACATGTCCCAAGTAGTGTATTTCTTCTGAAAGAAGTCACACTTGTTGAATTTAGCATAGAGTTGATTCTCTCTTAGCACTTGCAGCACAAGTCTAAGATGCTCTTCATGTTCTTCTCTATTCTTAGAGTAGATTAATATATCATCAATAAAAACTAGTATAAATTTATCTAGAAATTTACTGAATACATTGTTCATTAAGCACATGAAAGTAGCAGAGGCGTTGGTTAACCCAAATGGTACTACCACAAACTCATAATGACCATACCGTGTCTGGAAAGCCGTCTTATGGATGTCTTCACACTTGATTCGGACTTGATGGTATCCTGACCTCAAGTCAATCTTTGAGAAAATAGACGCACCTCCCAACTGATCGAATAGATCATCGATCTTGGGCAAGGGGTATTTGTTCTTTATGGTTACTTTATTAAGTTTTCTGTAATCTATACACAGTCTAAGGGTGCCATCCTTCTTTTTCACAAATAGGACCGGTGCTCCCCAGGGGGACACGCTGGGTCGAATATAACCCTTATCCATCATTTCTTTCAATTGCAATTTGAGTTTAACTAACTCAGGCATGCTCATCCGGTAGGGTGTTCTAGACACCGGCACCGCTCCTGGTGCAAGTTCTATTGAGAAGTCAATGTCTCTTCTCGGAGGTAGACCCGGTATTTCCTCTGGAAACACATCTCGGTATTCTCTCAGGATAGGGTGATCTTCAGGGCTTGTATCTGCACCTTCGGTTGTTTTCAACACCTGTACTACATATAGGGGACATCCCTTTTGGCAATACTTCCTCATTTGTAATGCTGATATTTGTCTCACTGAGACCGGTTTTCAGATCCCTTGAAGGGTTATCCTTTTTCCTTCTTCGCTCACACATTCTAAGGTTTTTATAGTAACAGTCCAGTTTGGCTTTATGGGCGGCCAGCCAGTCCATACCAATCAACATATTGTATGATCCCAGGGGTAATACATTAAGGGTTGCTTGGGTGGGGAATTCACCCAACATTATTTGGCAAGCTGGTATGGCCTCTACCACCTTTCTTTTGGTGCCAGTGGCTAACTATACCAATCATGGCTTAGTTTGCTTCTGTGGCTGTATTTTACACTTATCAACAACTTTTGGGGCTATATAACTCAAATTTGAACCAGGGTCAATCAAAACAGACACCATATGGTTGAAGATCTTACCTTCTATTTCCACCACTGAAGCTTGGTGGTCAACTTGGTTATTATCCAAGGCTGCATAGATCTGCGACACACTCCTTGCCACATCATTGACCATGGTAGCTTCCTGCATGTTATAAATTTTCCGACTGTTCTGTTGTCGGAGTGGACAGTCTCTTTGGAGATGATCTCCTCTACAATCCCAACACTCCAAAGGTTTTTGTCTTTGGGTTATCAATCTTTACTGGTATAGGTCCAGAAGTTTTATTTCCGTCCGTCGAGGGAAAGTTCTGCTATAGTACACTCCAGGTTGGAAAGTTCATTCTGTGGTTCTTCTTGTATTTTTTAAATCCCGAGGAGTTGCTCTCTTTCTTCTGAAATTTGGAACCATTCTTTTGTTTCCAGTCTCCACGAGATTCTACCCGATGTCCATATTGTTCATGACAATATGTTTCCTTTCTTATAGTGTCTTCTAAGGTCTTTGGATCATCAAATTCAATTCGGTTCCAATATTCTTTGGGTAGCCCGCTGATGAAGCGCTGTGCCTTCGCCTTCTCTGCTTTGATGTAGGGTACATATCTCAATAAGTCGAGGAATTTGTTGACATACTCCTCCATAGTAAGTTGTCCCAGTTTGAGTTCATAAAACTCTTTAGCCTTCTCATCGAAATACCTTTTCGACAAGTACTTCTTCTGGAAGTACTTCTCAAACTGTCTCCAAGACAGGTCCTCCTCGCGGACCCCTTTCATATTCTTAAGGTCTTCCCACCAGATGGAAGCCTTTCCGTTTAGATTGAAAGTGGCCAATCGGGCCTTCAAATTCTCTGAAAAGTCATGGACTCTGAAATATTTCTTCAGTCCGAGTAGCCAAGCCTCTGCTTCCTCTCCCTTCTTTATCTCGCCATCGAAGGAGGGAGGTTTGGCCTTTTTGAATTCCTCAAATTTATGACTCTTGGAAGTCTTTTGCTTCTTCTGTTTCTTTCGAGAATAGGAACTGGTCCTGCTGCTAGAAGAGCCTTCTGAATCACCAGCTTCCTTCTCAGTGGAATCGTCTGGTACTGGACCTTTACCTCTGGGGTGGACCTTTCTGGATATGCTTCTATTAGTGTGGCCACTGACACAACCATGATTCTGCATCTCAGGTTCATGCTGCATCTGTCACTGTAGGTCGGATAAGCTCTGCAGTAGAACTGCATTAATTTCGGTTTTCTTTTCTTGTTCTTTCATCTTCCTTTCATTATCGGCCTTGCAACTTTGCAATTCGACCATGAGACTCCTCACAGTCTCAGCTAGGCCTAGAGGGGTTCCTATTGCTCTTCTCTCGTCTGACTCTTCATCTCTGTTGTGGGAGCCTTCTCCCACCTCTTGGTGAGTCACCATTCTCTGCGTTTGTAGGTTCCCGCGGTTGATCGTCCGCTTGAGTGAAAAGACAAATGCTGACTATTAGTCAAGAGTTAAGTTCATTTTTATAAATGGCGCATAAATTCATAACTCTTTCACATGCACACAGTCGGGTTTTCATTTTCCAGGTTCTTAATCCTGGATAAGATAGTTAAGTCAGGGTTTTACTCCTCATAGGAGTGTTTTGAATGAGGTTTATGCATGACTCGTGCATGAGCCCAGTCAGGCCGAGTGTTGTAACCATGCTCTGATACCACTTTGTAACACACCCACTACCATCAATCAAAAATTTTCTTTGTTTTCTCAGTAATGAGACTCCCTGGAGCTTGTAGCAGCAAAATGCCAATCCCCGAATCACAGGTCTACTATTTACCTACCCAATTCTCTGTACATAACCAAGGTCTTACGTCCCACCTAACGTAGGTGCACCAACCAAGGGTACGTCCGCTCACAGGGTCTTCTTCTTCTCGCTCGAAGAACTCTAAGGTTCTTCTATTTCCCTATCGGGAAATCTGCTCCCACAGTTCTCTCGTGCGATTCCCCCTTCCTTGATTTATCAGGGAATCGAAACTCAAGAATTCGCGAGTTCAAAGGTTTAACACTAGGTTCTCGGATCCCCGAGACCCGATGGTCAGTCAACTCGCTAACTTTTCCCCAAGGGATTTCGCTACTCGCAACCTCGTGATTCCCGTGGCCAAATTCCCAGGCCTTTTCTCTCGAGGCTCCGATACACGATCCCACGTGCGGATCCAATGGTCTTCCCGTGATCTGGATCCAATAGTTATTACCTTCTCACTTCTCTCGTCCTCGTGACTTTGAATACCTAGTACTTGGGCTCTCATCCTACGAACTCCCGAGTTCGCGAGATCTCTCGATCTCTGCCACCTGTCCTCCTCCCATGGACGGTTCATAGCCTTTCACCACTTCGTTGCTTTGCGACCTCGTGTCTCATGACTTTTAACACCAAATACTTGGGCATTCACTCTGCGAGCTCTTGAGTTCACAAGATCTTCTCGATCTCTGCCACCTGTCCTCCTCCGATGGATGGTTCACAGCCTTTCGCCACTTCGCTGCTTGGCAACCTCGTGTCTCGCGACTTTTAACACCAAATACTTGGGAGTTCACCCTGCGAGCTCTCGAGTTCGCGATATCTTCTCGATATTTGCCACCTATCCTCCCCAGATGGACAACTCAGATCCTCTCGTGGCTTCGCCACTTGTTACTTAGAGCGTCCAACTTTTGGACTTCTACCCCACGAGCCCCGAGCTCACGAGATCCCTGGATCTCTACCACCTGTCCTCCTCGGATGGACAGCTCAGATCCTCTCGTAGCCTCACCGCTCGTGACTTGGAGCGTCCAACTTTTGGACTTCTACCCCGCGAGCCCCAAGTTCATGAGATCCCTAGATCTCTGCCACCTATCCTCTTCGGATGGATGACTCAGATCCTCTCGTAGCCTCGCCGTTTGCGACCTGGAGCGTCCAACTTTTGGGCTCGTACCTCGCGAACCTCCGAGGTAGCGAGGTCCTATTCACGAGGGATTAACCCTCGTTTATCTCCCTATAGATCTAACGTCTGTTGGGTGTCCTGGCTAAGATCTGACGGTTCAGATTGGTCCCGATGCCGCGCTCTTTCCCACTTCTCTTTGGACGTGGACAAACCAACAGTCCAGATGTTCTCATGGAATCTGGGGTTCTACAATTCAGATCTCCTCGCTACTCACAAAGATAGAGGAAAAAGGGTTAAGGCAATTTACGCCCTCATTCATTCCTTCGATCTAACGGTCATGAATGATTGCATATTTCCCGATGGGATCTCATCCATTGATCAATACTTATCCTTATGCTGCTACTTCAGGATTTCAAGAGGGTCATTCCTCTTCATGCAGGGTTGTTAAGACTTTCACATTTACGCCCTTTTTCCAGGTTCTTGGTAAACATTTCTAAGGAGGGAATCTCCGTGAAGAGGTATATTTCGGTCCATTCCTTGATATAGATAAGGGAAACAATTTCCCAAGAACGGGCTGGATACCTGACTTAGTTCAACCTGGGCATGATTAGATTCATTTTTATCGACGTAAGTCGTGCATGGCTTCCTCTATTACAAGCATGTGTCCATTAGTTATTATCAAACACTGCACATACATTCTTACACAGAGATCATACATAATTTCACAGTTCTAAGACATATACATATATATATCATTCTATAAATTTCAAGATACAAATATGTAAAAACAATTATCTGAAATAACACCAGAAATGGTGCAACTGCTGAGAGGGGTGCTCGTTTCCACCCAACCGTAGGCTCAACAACTCCCAACGGATTTACCACTAGCCACCCCCGAGCTGAGACCATGATGCTCTGAGACTGTGTCTCTCTGTCTGCCAGTGACCAGGAGCGAAGGTTGCAATCCTTCCTCTTTGCTATCACTCACCCTACATAATTGCCAGAGTTCCCCTCGCGTCCCCCTTAATCGCTTCTACCATACGCCTTATCCTCTCGCGAGGTTGGGCGGTTCACCATCCCATCCCTCATCAAGCCATCCTCCTACCAGCCTGCGAGGTATTGAATTTCAGGGCTAGCGAGCCACTTTTGGTTCTTCGGGCCAGTGGAGTCCAAATACGATATTTAATTCTCGGTGGAAGTTAACACCACCTTTTCAGGTGCCTTCCACCGCCATCGTGGTCTCTTTTCTGCACATCCCCTCATCAATAGTCCTGCAATAAATTCAGAATGTTATTCAAATTCATTGACCTCTTTCTGTAGGTCCATTTACATCACATGTTCATACTTATGAGTTTGCCATAGTCCTCGACCAGTCTAGTTATATTTACAAACTGGGGGAAACAGGTTGTTACAAAGTGGCTTTGCCATAGGAGCGATCTTGAGCCAGGAGGACAGACCAATTGCATATTTCAGCGAGAAGCTGGACGAGGCAAAAGTAAAGTACTCCATGCATGACAAAGAATTTTATGCTATCATACAGGCATTGAAGAAATGGAGGCATTACTTGATCCCGAAAGAATTTGTTTTGTATAGTGATAATCATGCCTTATAGTTTGTGACTCAACAGGAGAAGTTGAATCAGAAACATGCTAAATGGGTAGAGTATATGCAGAATTTTACATTTGTAATTAAACACATTTCAGGTACTGCTAACAAAGTGGCTGATGCTTTGAGCAGGAAGTGTTTGTTGCTGCAGGAGTTCCGAGTCAAGACATTGGGTTTTGAAAGTCTTAGGAACATGTATGAAGGTGATGCAGATTTTGCAGAGGCATATGAAGCAGATGAGAATCCAGTTCTTAGAGACAGAAGCCCTTGGATAGATTACATGATCCAAAATGGATTGTTGTTCAGAGGAAATCAATTGTGCATTCCAAATTTCTCCATGAGGGAGAATCTGTTAAAAGAGAAGCACAATGGTGGATTAGCAGGGCATTTTAGTCATGACAAGACATTTGTGAAGCTGAGCGAAGGATACTTTTGGCCAGGGATGCGGTCGGAAGTCAAAAAGTTTGTCGAGAGATGTAGAATTTGCCAGCATTTGAAGGGAAGGAAACAAAATGCGGAGTTCTATCAGCCAGTACCCATACTAGAAGGGCCATGGGAGGCCATAAGCATGGATTTCATATTGGGATTGCCTAGGACGCAAAGAGGACATGATTCGATCTTTGTGGTGGTTGACAGGTTTTCCAAAATGGCACATTTTATCCCATGCCATAAGACCAGCGATGAGACTCACATCACAAATCTGTTTTTCAAGGAGCTTGTTAGACTTCACGGGTTACCCAGAAGTATAGTATCGGACGGGGATACAAAATTCATTGGACATTTCTGGAGGACACTCTGGAAGAAGATGGGGAATAACTTGATGTTTAGTTCTTCCTATCATCCTCAAATAGATGGGAAAACAGAGGTAGTAAATAGGAGTCTGGGAAATTTATTAAGAAGCTTGGTGACAGAGCACCACAACAGTTGGGACAATGTGTTGCCACAGGCAGAGTTTGTGTACAACGACTCAGTGAATAGGAGCACAGGAAAAATTAGGTTTGAGATTGTATATGGTAGGAAACCAAGAGGAGTATCTGAACTGAGGGACTCATAGAAGATAATGACTAAGAGCGCAGGCACTGAAGAATTCACAGAAGCGATGAAAGAACTTCATGGCAGTGTGAAGGAGCGATTGTTGGAATCAAACCAGGAATATAAGCACAGAGCGGATCAACATCGGAGACAACTTCAGTTCGAAGTCGGTGATCTAGTTCTGGAACATCTGAGGAAGGAAAGGTTCCCAAGGGGAACATACAATAACCTAAAAATGAAGAAAATTGGGCCATGCAGAGTCCTAAAGAAGTTGGGAGAAAATGCTTATGAGATTGAGTTGCCGGATGAGATCGGAATATCTTCGACATTCAATGTCTCAGACTTATATCCCTATAAGGATGAGGAAGCAGGAGTTGGAAGAGATGAACAACCAGAGATTCAGTGGAAAAAGAAGATGCCGATTGCGGAGAAGCCACAAATGGAGTGTATACTTGACAAGAGAGTGAGCAAAAAGACCAGGCGGAAGCAATACTTTGAGTATCTGGTTAAATGGAAGAACCACCCAGTGGAAGATGCCAGCTGGGAGACTGAAGTAGTGATACAAAAGCATGGACAGAACATGCAAGAGCTCATGGAAAAGAGCCCATGAAAGTTTTCAAGCCGAGGAGTATGATGCAGGAGCATCGCCAACTCATCAAGCGAGCCAACACATCAAGTGGAGATCAGCTGGATAAACAAACCCAAATTTTTGAAGTGCTTTGGGATTGTAGCACAAGTCTTTTAATGAAGCCATTTATGAAGGCACATTGTATATTGTATTGGACCTTGAGCCTTTAAGCTCTCGTCCTTAGGTAGATAGACGACATTTAATAGATTTAATGTTGGTAGATAGGATTTTAAGTCTAGATTTGATAGTTTAGAGTTCGAGAGGGAAAACAGATATAGACACCCTCATTGTATCATTATAACATTATTCAGGAGAAAGAAGAGAAGAGAAAGCAGAGAATGTTGTATGAAGCTCAGGAGGGGCAACACCATTGATCTAAGTCAGTCGGGCCATTGGATTGTTCATGAGATCGCCTATCGAGACCTCGTGAGGAAAGTGTCCTAAATTTGGTAAGGAGAGTCGTGAGATTGCAAGGAGTGATATCTCGACTACTCCGAGGATAGTGTGAATCCACAGGAGTTGACAATGGACAGGTGGCACCTCGTATCTCGGGAGCTCGTAAGTGGAAGGGTTGAGAAATTGGTGTCAAAGGTCGCGAGACGCGAGGACACGAAGCAGCGAAGTGGCGAGGAGGCTGTGAGCCATCCATTTGAGAAGGACAGGTGGCGGAGATCTAAGGATCTCATGAACTCGGGAGCTCACAGAGTGAGAGACCAAGTATTGGGTATTCAAAGTCACGAGGTCGCAAGAAGCGAGAAGGTGAATAGCCGTTGGATCCGGATCGCGGGAGGACCATTGGATCCGCACGTGGAATCGTGCATCGGAACCTCGCGAGAAAAAGATCGAGAACCTGGTCATGAAAATCGTGAAGTCGCGAGGGAGCGAGGTCACGAGTCTCGGCATCTCGGACCTCAGTAGTCGAAGAAGAATTTATTCGACCTTGTGAGAAGTGAAGTCGCGAGGGAGCGAGATCACGAGTCTCAGTCTCTCGGACATCGAGAGTCGATGTGGAAGTTATTCAACCTCGCGAGTAGAAAATTCGTGAGTGGTGAGACCACGATAGTGCAGAAGTCCTGATAGAAGTGACGGGTGTGGACGAGTTAAGTCACACTTGCGCATCGGAGTTTCGGTGCCTCGGGTATCAGAGGTTGTAGAACCAAAATTTTGGTATTGCGAGTAGCGAGGGCGCGAGTAGAGAAATCCCTTCAGGAAAAGTCAGCGAGTTGACTGACCATCGGGTCTCAGGGATCCGAGAACCTAGTGTTCAACCTTTGAACTCGTGAAGTCACGAGTTCCGATCCTCTGAGAAGTTAAGGGATGGGATTGCGTGACGAAGAGAATCTATGGGTAGGAAGATTCCCGATAGGGAATTAAGAGAACCTTTGAGTTCTTCGGGCCAAGCAGAGAGGAAGGTCCTGTGTGAGCGGACGTGCCTTGAGGATGGTGTGCGTCTACGTCAAAATGGTGAATTACGTGATCAAAAAATTATAGGGTTTATAGATCATGAGCCCAATATCCAATACCGCAACTTCCAAGTGTCAAGGAAGGAATGACGAGGTGTCAAATGATTAATAACAGGTTAAAGAAATGACAACGCATCTGACAGTCGCACAGTCCGGAGAAGGCAAACCATTTCAGGTTCCCAGAACACAAAGAGTTTTGGATTTTTCTTTTAAAAGATGGATTAATGTAATAGAGAGAGGAGGTGCGGGGGCGAGCTGGGGAATAAACCTCTTGTGAAGAGGGGTTCCTTTGTATGCTGGAGTTAATTTGTAAATCCAAATTGGAATAATACAGATGATGTATTTAATTGAGACTATGATATTCATCATGGTTGATTCTTTCAATGTGTTCTTCCTTTTTTCAGCTGTGTTAAATCTTTTTGGAATTCATTTTATATGCTCCTTACGCATAGTTGATATGTTGTCATTATCATATTGTTTATCTCTTCCTTATTTCAGCTGTGTTAAATTCGTTTGGAATTCATTTTATATGCTCCTTACCCACAGTTGATATAATGTGTTGCGTTCTATGGTGACTGATCAGAATTCATTCCAGATAAGTGCTCTGCATCTAGTTATCAACCTTTGTTTGTTTTCCTCTAAAGGTTATCGTAGTGAAAATTCCTCCTTGATTGATGCTTTCACTATGATGGCCTTTCCTTTTCTTTTTCTGCTACCACATCATGATTATCAATTGCTGAAAGATAGACTTACTTTGCCTCACTTTCCGCAAGTTTATACGATTATTGTTGTTATCTCCTTTCTTCGGTTTTCACTTGACTCCATGCCCAATGGACTGTTTCCCTGGTCCAACCCCCAAACTCTAAAAATCCAAAACTATCATTTACCCATAAATTTGCCCCCTTTTTAAGCTTACTAAAGATCATATTGTGACATTGTTTGAGAGATCCCTCTCGGGTTGGGGGAGGGCAACTTCCAATCCAAAGTGGTTCGAGGTTGCCTCGGGATCGATTTGTTGCAACCCATTTTTAGTTCTGAGTGTCAACATTTTTGGCGCTGCTGCCGGGGATTCGAAGTTGATATCTATCCCTGGGAGAACGACATTTTCCTAGTCCTAAGGCCTGGTTGAGCAGTCGATCATAGGTAAATATTGGTTGCACATGCTCTGGCAAATCCATTAAAAGTTTTTGATGGTGATTTCACTGGAAGGAGAACTCAGAATTACATCTTTCACGTTAGGTCGCCCAATGGATGAAGGCACCTGGTCTACTATTCTTAGAACTTTACGAGAAAGTACCATCCCTAGATGGAGCCTATGTTGTAATAGATATTGAAAATTTCCGATTTAACTCAGGCACTTTTGCCCAAATCGTCTCCAAGCTAAATCCCTGCATTATGAGTGAGATCCTTCTACAGATTAGCAGGCATGATGGATATCAGGGATGGATATTCAAAAATTTCATTTGTTAGCAAGTGAGCACGCAGTTTTTAAGAATGTAGAAGAAGGTCAAGGTCCCGGTATCGAGCGCTATACTTATGATGACGACATGATGTCTCGTCATGATATTTCAAATCTCGATGCTCCTGGTCGCGCGATTCAAAGACCCCCCTCCTTGCTGCATAATAATTACAAAAGACTAAAATCCAGCTGACAAGATGAACTGAGGCAATTCAGAACAAGCTTGTGGTGTTGGGGCTTGATCAATCTACCTAACTAAATATAGTATTTTTGTGCTTACTTCTTGGAAGCCTATCGCCCAGTAAGAAAATGAGACCTTTTTGTCGTACGAGGAGGCATGAGAAGTGTGGAATTTAAAATCATTGAGACAGATCCTGGTGAATATTGTGTTGTTTCTCCAGACACTGAATTTTTTTGTGAAGGAGAACCAATAAAACGAGAAAATGAAGACAGATTGGATGATGTCGGCTATGATGATGTTGGTGGTGTAAGGAAACAAATGGCACAAATCAGGGCACTAGTTGAATTACCCCTATGACATCCACAACTTTTCAAATCCATTGGTGTTAATCCCTCTAAGGGAATTTTACTTTATGGTCCTCCTGGTTCAGGAAAAACTTTGATTGCTAGGGCAGTGTCAAATGAGACTGGAGCTTTCTTTTTCCTAATTAATGGTCCTGAAATTATGTCAAAACTTGCTGACGAAAGTGAAAGTAATCTTAGAAAGGATTTTGAAGAAGCATAGATGAATGCTCCCTCTATCATTTTCATCGACGAAATTGACTCCATAGCTCCAAAGAGGGAGAAAACAAATGGTGAAGTAGAGAGGCGCATTGTATCTCAACTCTTGACATTGATGGATGGTCTAAAATCTTGAGCTCATGTGATTGTCATGGGAGCAACAAATAGGCCTAACAACATTGATCCAACACTTAGAAGGTTTGGTAGGTTTTATCGTGAAATTGACATTGGGGTTCCATATGAAGTTGGTCGACTGGAGGTTCTTCGCATCCACACAAAGAATATGAAGCTTGCTAAAGATGTTTATCTTGAACGTATTTCAAAGAATACACACGGTTATGTTGGGGAAGATCTTGCAGCTCTTTGCACCGAGGTTGCACTACAATGTATTAGGGAAAAAATGGATGTCATCGACTTGGAAGATGAAACAATTGATGTGGAAGTTATGAATTCTATGGCTGTTACAAATGAGCACTTTCAGGCTGCACTGGGCACTAGTAACCCTTCTTCCCTACGTGAGACTGTTGTGGAGGTGCCAAATATTTCTTGGGAGGATATTGGGGGTCTGGAAAATGTCAAAAGAGAGCTTCAGGAGACTGTGCAATATCTAGTGGAACATCTGGAGAAATTCGAGAAGTTTGGTATGTCTCCCTCTAAAGGTGTCCTTTCTATGGACCTCCTGGTTGTGGTAAGACGCTTCTTGCAAAGGCCATTGCCAATGAGTGTCAGGCCAACTTCATCAGTGTGAAAGGTCCAGAGCTCTTGACAATGTGGTTTGGACAAAGTGAAGCCAATGTGCATGATATTTTTGATAAGGCCAGGAAATCAGCACCTTGTGTCCTTTTTTTTTATGAGCTTGATTCAATTGCTACCCAGTGTGGTAGTAGTGCGGGAGATGTTGGGGGTGCGACAGACAGAGTTTTGAATCAGTTGCTGACTGAGATGGATGGCATGACTGCCAAGAAAATTGTTTTCATTATTGGGGCTACAAATTGGCCTGACATTATTGATTCGACTTTATTACAACCTGGTCGCCTTGATCAATTAATATACATACCTTTACCTAATGAAGCTTCTCGCTCAAACATTACTGTGAGATCAAGGCGACCAGGTCTCAATTGATCAAGGCTTTGCCCAAACATTACAAAAGTCTCGAGGTTTTGGGTCAGAATTCCGGTTCACAGATCGGGCTGCTACTGCTACAGGCAGTGCAGACACCACAGATGCTTTTGCTACACAAACTGTTGTTGATGACGATGATCTGTATAGTTGAAATGGTGAATTACGTGATCAAAAAATTATAGGGTTTATAGATCATGAGCTCAATATCTAATACCGCAGCTTCCAAGTGTCAAGGAAGGAACGACGAGGTGTCAAATGATTAATAACGGTTTAAAGAAATGGCAGCGCATCCGACAGTCGCACAGTCCGGAGAAGGAAAACTGTTTCAGGTTCCCGGAACACAAAGAGTTTTAGATTTTTCTTTTAAAAGATGGATTAATGTAACAGAGAGAGGAGGCGTGGGGGCGAGCTGGGGAATAAACCTCTTGTGAAGAGGGGTTCCTTTGTATGCTAGAGTTAATTTGTAAATCTGAATTGGAATAATACAGATGATGTATTTACTTGAGACTATGAGATTCATCACAGTTGATTCTTTTAGTGTGTTCTTCCTTTTTTCAGCTGTGTTAAATCTGTTTGGAATTCATTTTATATGCTCCTTACCCACAGTTGATGTGTTTTCATTATCATATTGTTTATCTCTTCCTTGTTTCAGCTGTGTTAAATTCGTTTGGAATTCATTTTATATGCTCCTTACCCATAGTTGATATAATGTGTTGCGTTCTATGGTGACTGATCAGAATTCATTCCAGATAAGCGCTTTGCATCTAGTTATCAACCTTTGTTTGTTTTCCTCTAAAGGTTATCTTAGTGAAAATTCCTCCTTGATTGATGCTTTCACTGTGATGGCCTTTCCTTTTCTTTTTCTGCTACCACATCATGATTATCAATTGCTGAAAGATAGACTTACTTTTCCTCACTTTCCGCAAGTTTATATGATCACTGCTGTTATCTCCTTTCTTCAGTTTTCACTTGACTCCATGCATAATGGATTGTTTCCCTGGTCCAACCCCCAAACTCTAAAAATCCAAAACTATCATTTACCCATAAATCTGCTCCCTTTTTAAGCTTACTGAAGATCATATTGTGACATTGTTCGAGAGATCCCTCTCAGGTTGGGGGAGGGCAGCTTCCAATCCAAAGTGGTTCGAGGTTGCCTCGGGAATGATTTGCTGCAACCCATTTTTAGTTTCGAGTGTCAACAATAACAATTGATGAAACAGGTAGACCATAATCAAAGAAAGAAGAAAACAAATCAATGGAACAACTTTTTGAAGAAGAAGATGGAAAAGAAGAAGAAGAGGAAGATGAAGATGAAGATGAAGAGAATCCGACAGAAGTAGAAGAGCAAGTTCAACAAGTATCTCCAAAGGCACTTAGCAAATGAGTACAGAAGATTCATCCTTCATATCAGATTATTGGAAACAAAGATGAAGGAGTTGAGACTAGAAGAAAAATCCATTCACCAGAACAAACACACCTAGCATTGTTATCTACAATTGAACCAAATTGTTTTGAAGAAGACAACAAGGATGAATTTTGGAATAAGGCCATGGATGAAGAATTGGATCAAATAGAGAAAAATGACACTTGGGAATTGGTTCCAAGACCAAAGAATAAGAATGTGATTGGCACAAAATGGGTTTTCAGGAATAAATTGAATGAAGATGGACATGTTACAAGGAACAAAGCTAGATTGGTATGTAAAGGATATGCACAGATTGAAGGAATCGACTTTGAAGAGACATATGCCCCAGTTGCTAGAATGGAAGCAATATGTTTTCTTTTAGCTTATGCATGCTCCAAAAATGTTAAAGTATATCAGATCGATGTAAAGTTATCTTTCATGAATGGAGAACTTGAAGAAGAATTCTACATTGAACAACGAGAATGATTTCAGTTGTCAGAGAAGACAAACTATGTGTGTAAATTAAAGAAGGCCTTGTATGTTCTAAAACATGCTCCTAGAGAATCGTACTCTAGATTGGATAAGTATCTGCAGCAGGTAGGGTTTAGAAAAGGAAGTGCAGACAACAACCTATACATCAAGGTAAGTCAAGGTAATATTTTATTAATTGAAGTTTATGTTGATGATATTATTTTTGGTAGTGATGATGAGAAGTTAAGCCAGAAATTTGCAAAAGACATGCAGAGTGAATTTGAAATGTCATTACTTGGATAACTATCCTTCTTTCTGGGACTTCAGATAAGTCAAAGCAAATAAGGAATTTTTATTTCTCAAACCAAGTATATCAGAGAAATGCTAAAGAGGTTCGGAATGGAAGATTGCAAACCAGTTATCACTCCCATGCAAACCAATTGTAGGTTGAGTAAAGATGATGATTCAAAGTCTACAGATCAGAGGCAATATAGGTCAATGATTGGCATCCTACCATATGTGACAACATCTAGACCAGATGTAATGCAGGTAGTTGGACAGGTGGCACGATTTCAAGCAGCACCAAAGGAATCACATGTATTAGTAGTAAAGAGGATCTTCAGATATCTCAAAGAACAGAAGAGTTCAGATTATGGTATCCAAAAGGAAAATATCTATCACTTATGGCCTACACAGATGCAGATTAGGAAGGTTGTATTGATGACCGACAAAGCACTAGTGGAGCAACGTTCTACTTAGGTGAGTGTTTGGTATTATGGCTAAGCAAGAAACAATCATCGGTATCTCTATCTACAATCGAGGCAGAGTATATTGCAGCAACAACATTTTGTACACAGGTTCTTTGGATGAAACAAACTTTGATAGATATACAGGTTGAGTATGATGAGCCCATTCCAATATATTGTGATAATACAAGTGCCATCAGTATCTCAAAAAGCCTGGTGATGCACTCCAAGACTAAGCACATTCCAATCAAGTATCACTTTCTACGGGAATAGGTTACAGAAAAGAACATCAGAGTTGAGTATGTGGGCAAAAAAGAACAAGTGGCAGACATCTTTACAAAACCACTTCCACGGGAAGCCTTTGAATATCTTTGCCAAAGACTTGGAGTTATTTCTACTCCAAAAATGAATGCTTTTTGATTTCTTATTCTATATGTCTTAGATGTACACGAGGAAGCACCATAAGAGGACAGTCTGTCAGGGGGAGCAGCCCCGGATGGAAATATACCTTTGCCATTGATGACAAAGGGGGAGAGATTTATCAGATGCAGAGGATAGAGGCATGGTTTTAGGTGGATCATGAGTGATATGATTTCAGTGTTGCATCAGAGTGTTTCCATCAATGCCAAAGCAGGAGATTGTTGATTAAGGTTGGTTGTCATTGATGTCAATCATTGAAGAAAGACCCGTAGCACAAAGGTTTGGGTAATGGACCTAATATTGTTTGATGTAAATATGACTCATTATTTTTTGTCATGGTTGATAAGAAGTAAATATGGATGAACTCCAAAGTGGTCCCCTTATGGTGAAAGCCCTCACGGGAAGACGCTTTGTGGAGTAAGAGAACCCATGCTTAATTTTGGAATAATGAGATGAAGGAAAGTGAATTTGTTAGAGAAAATATCCTAGATGGATAGTTCTTGTCATGTCATTTCTGGTAGTATGTGGAATGCCACATAATTCCTCACGGTTAGAGAGTTATGGCCATGAGAAGTTGGAGTCCCCAGGTTTGGGTGATGGACCCAAGTTTGTTTGATGGGTAACAGTATGAGTTATGATATATTTTCAGATAATATTATTCTATATGGATAGTACATGTCATGCCATTTATGGTGGTATGTAGAACTTCACATAACTCCTCACGGTTTGAGATTTATGGCCTTACAAAGTTGGAGGACCCTCATAAGTCATCTAGAAGCCCCAAAAGGTCAAAGTAATCAAAGTGGTTTAAGAGATTTTAAAAGGTAAATAATAAAGTGAAGTGATGAGTGTATTATAATTCAAAGTGAATACAAAATAAATTATTTCAATAATAATTTTAATGGAGAAATTAGAAGTGTAACCAACCCTAAAATAAGGAAAGTGGGGCCAAGTGACCTAGAAGATGTTTTTAAGGAAGCTACTTGGAGAGTATAAATAAGAGGCAAGGCTCTCTCATTTGAAAAACACTTGAGAATATTGAATATATATAGGTGTCTAAGGTATAAAAATGATATCTAAGCATAAATTCTGAGGAAAGTGAAGAAAAGAAGGCCGAAATGCAAGGAAGGTTAAATTCTTTTGATGGTGCTTTCTAAGGTATGTTATTTTTAGGTCATCTCACCATTTTCGCTATAACATTTTTTATATAATGATTCAGATCCTAAAATTGCTATGAAAGTGAGAAAACATATCCAATTATCTATGGTTAAAAATTCAGATTGTGGGTCGTTATATTTTGGGCGTTACAGTTTGTGGAAAATAGGGTTTGTGGCGAGTCCTAAAACTAGTCAAACTCAGGTGTTTTGGGTAAAAACACCATAACTTCTTCATAACAGATCCAAATTCAGTGAGACCAATTGTGTTGGTTAGGGTACATTCTTTAGTATGTGTTTTAACATTTTCCAATCATTTGATCAAATATTTTGTGCAGGGAATTCTCTACAAGTTCACTCTCTAGAATAAGACAGAATTCAGAAAGGTATGCCATTTTTTCTATAACGCCTTTTCTGAGAGGTTCCAAGTAGTGCCACTTGGAAGAATTGAATAAAATACACTGAAGAAAATTGTATATCAGTTTCAAATCTTTATACATTACAGGTTCAAAGTTATGATTACTTCAAGTTAGGGTTGTTGACTAATCCAAAACTAGGCATGTGAGACTAAATAAAAGTTTGATGAACATGCTAGTCTCTTGTTTTTAAAGTTAAGGAAGGTTTGCAGGAATGTGATCATATACACCAGATCTATTACATAGCTACAAATCAGATTTGGATGATGACATTGATGAGGGCTTTTGGTTGAGGTACATGTTGAGTACATGGTTGCGACAAGTAGTTGATGAGTTGGCGCACATACATGAGGTGTATAGTTGATGATGTTGGGACATATTGATGAGTCATAGTTGATGAGTAGTTGACACATGATTGGTACATACTTGGCACATGGTTGGATGAACTTGTTTATGGTACATGTTGATTACAGGTTGGTGCATGGTTGATGCACTTGTTTATGGTACAGGTTGATGCATGGTTGATGCATGGTTCAGATTTATTGGTACAAGTTTACAGTGGTATATCTCACAGTGATAGTGTGACAGTGGTTCCATCATTCTACTTCTACTTCAGGGTGGAAGGATAGGGCAAGGACAGGTGGTTGTAGCCACCTTCCAGTTGTAGCCAGAGAACAATGGGGGTTGTATCCTCCTTCTGGTTGTAGCCAGAGATTTGGGGATTTGGAGCTTCCCTCAGGTTGTAGTCTGAGAAACTAGGGGGTTGAAGCCTCCTTCCAGTTGCAACTAGAAAACAAAGGAAGTTGGTGCTTCCAATGAATGTAATTCTTCAAGACATATAAGAAAAAGCATTCTGTGGTTTTCTCTTGATTTGGGTTTCCACGTAAAACACTGGTGTACTGTGTATGTGTGTGATTGTTTATTTATTACTGCTCATTATTGGATAATAATTCTACATTGATATAACATTTGAAGAAAAAGGATTATAATTACATTATTATTGATTCACCCCCCCTCTCAATAATCCAACAGGAATATCACCCATATTCAACGAAGAATATTTGTATCCTTACAGAGAATATGAAGCCAAAGGAGAAGAGAATCAAGAGGAGATTTAATGGGTCAAATAGATGCCTATAGCTGAAAAGTTGCAGATGTAAAAGATCATTGATTAGAGAGTTAGCTAGAAGACCCAGAAGAAGACATATTTTGAATATTTGGTAAAGTGGAAGGGACACCCGATCGAGAATGCTAGTTGGGAAAGCGAAGCAGATCTCCAAAAACATGGATAGTCAGTGCAAGAGCTCATGGATAGGATTCCATGAATTTTTTAGCTAGAGGAGTATGATGCAGGAGCATCGTCAGCAAGCGCAAGTGGAGGACAACTGGATATAAACCAACGTGAATTTTGAAAGGATGGAACATTAATGTAATATATGAAAAGATATATTTTCTTTTAATTTTTTGTGGATTGTAATACAGATCTTGAGCATTCTCTCTCATCTGTCAGTTGTGGACATTTATTGTAATAAATGTAAAGTAGTTGTAGCTTTTAATTCGATAAGATGTCTTAGAGTTGTAGGAGGGAAAACTTAAGAAGACTCCCTCATAGATGTATTCTATGATCATTCTCATTGTATGAGTAAAAGAAAAAGAGAGCATAGGAGGAGAGAAGAACAGGTATTGTAGAAGTTGTATGGGCAGATATTTGTTGTTGTTGTAGAAACCATGTATAGAAGCACTTGGATTAATATAAGAATGCTTTGATCCAATTTCATGGTGTTTTATGGTTATTGTATGCATCTATTTAATGGTATGTTTACAATTTATTTTCAGTATCTCTTATGCATTTGTTTCAATGCCATGCATATGTGATTTCATGTTGAATGTATGAAGTCTATGAGAGGGAGAGTATAAGTTTCAATTGTTTCTCTTCCTGAGAATTCCTGCAAGGAGTGCAATGAAAGTCCACAAGGAGTGTGTTGACAGGCTCTGAATTCTATCTCAGAAAACTCAACAGAGATATCGTTGATCTTATACTAGTGGAAGTGAAAGTATAGCATAGATCCATGCAAGGTGTGCACAGGCTGAGGGGAGTTTTAGAATTTTCCAACACAAGTAAGTGGTTGAAGAAATTTTGTTGCAAGGAGTGCACAGATTTGTAGTTGTCGAATAAACAAAGGATATTGTTGAAGCTGCGAAGAGTGCATGCAGGATTCCTTAGAACCCTTGAGTTTGCAGTGAAGATCAAGCTCAGGAAGGATAGAGACTTGGAGAAGTTCAGAGGAAGGACGTGGTTTTGAGTCACCTCCCAGAATCAAGCTCAAAAGGGTTGACGCTAAGTTCTTTGGCTGGGAGACATCAAGAGTCGCGAAGGACGGTTGGAATTCCTGAAGGGAGAATACTGATTTTCCGTGGGCCATTAGATCTAGTAGATCTATGGGGAGGATAAGGGTGAGAGTCTTTCAACATTCGCAGGCCCAGAAGAAAGGGTAGCCATTATATCCAGAGGAGTGTGAGCCATTGATTTGGTGCTCTGAAATATCGGCATTTTGAGAGTCGGAAGAGTGTGGAGGAATGTATAACTCGAAGGTTGTGAATTGCGAAATCTCGACACGATATGGACTATCGGATCATGGAGGAATTGGGACCGTTGATCTAAGGTGAGGAAGTTGTGAGTTTAGATATCAGGAAAAGGGAGAAAAGCTACATTGGGAGTCCCGATAATCAAAATTCTAACTCGCTCGGAGGTGGACCCCAAGGTTTGACTCGAGGTCATATGGTAGAAGAATAAGGGAGGATCTAGGGATTGTTAGCCCTATTTCATAGTTTTGGGAATCATTGTTGGTTTCATATCTGATTTGTTGGTGTGTGTGAGGTCTTATTTGTAAATTTGTAAAGAAAAATAAAAATATGTCTCCATCACATAACTAGAGTTCATCGAAGTGAACAATTTGCATTAGCATACTTTCATTTCTTAGTTGGGTCAAGATACACCACATCATTAAAGTTTCATCCATTAACTTTGGACCTAACAACAACCCCTAAAAAATAATCTCTTAATCTAAAATAAATTCTACATTTTTCTTTTGATAGTAAACCAACATTAGATAGGCTTAGGGCCTTGGAATAGGATTCGAGAGTAAAATATCCAAGGCCACAAAATGAAATCCAGAAGTCATTAAAGAGCATTAAAATCCATTCTTGCAACTAGTGTGTTGGGAGCCTCCTCTAACACAAGAGTTAAGCATGAGGTTGCATCGGGGCAACTAGGGAGATTACTCCTCTCTGCATGTTTGGTGTTTTCAGTGTCATTTGAATAATTACGTATATGGGGGTTTCATTAGTTAATGAATTCATAGCTTCAAGCTTGGTTACCCTACCCTTACATGTGGTCGGACCTATGACTATTCTCTCGGTCCTTGATTGTAAGGTGGTAGCCTTAGTGGCCTTTCCTAGGGAGCTACAGAGGTGACTACAAGTGGGACGTGCCCATGTCACATGGGGTAGACATTCATTCATGGTCTCAGTTCCCCTAGAGGGTTCCCATATTAATAAAGGGTAATTGCACCGATCATGGTTGTTTCATGTAGATCATCGTAATTTCTCCTCATACCTTCACTAGTCAATCCTGTGGGGACTTCATCTCCCCCATAGGGTTGGTTTTTCGAAGGCCCCTGAGCTAATTGGTTTGCTTTTTGTTTTCCTAGATTTTATTAGGGGTGTGCTCTTACGGTACAAGTCTAGGTCGGTCGTAGGTTTATTTGTGTTTGGATAGTAACATAGTTTATTCATCATGTCTAAATTACTGCGTCGGTCCTGTTGACTATGAGGACTTGAGCCTATTACATTGAAGAACTACCTGCTGTGAAATATCTGAAGAAGAATTTGAAGGGATTGAAATTTGGTTTAACAAAACTGGTTTAGTCGAGGTAGACGTGTTAGACGAACATTCTCCATATAATTTTAATCCTCCTTTGATTGAGCCAAACACCCCTATACTAGTCCAAGTAAGGGAAATATTTAGTGATCCTTTTTCCTTGTTCAATCATCCTCCCACCATATCAAGAACAATTTTCTTGTCTAGTGTATTTGATCCTATAATAACATCATCAAGTGGGACATGGGGAAATCTTCTTGGGGCCATCCCCATAATGTACACATTTCCACCTCTTAGCTCCATTGTCTTGTCTCGAACTAGTTCCCATTTTGGATGGAATATGTCTAGTGGTTTTGGGCATGTCCTTAGTTCGACTAGGGGTAGTAGTACATCTTGAGGTTTTAAATTTCCTTGGGCTAGCACACCTTTCCCTAGGGGCACATCCTTTGGGGAAATTTTTCACAGTGTAGATGTTTTCCTTTTGTGTCCACATCCAGTCCTCAGGGTTTCTTACCCAGAACTAAATTTGGGAATATTTTTCCTACAACGTCCACATTTACCCCTAGGGGAAACCCCCCTAGGGCCATCTTTCGTTCTGGGAGCAACCATGCTCCTGGAGGTTCCATCACCCCAGTATAAAATCACTCTTTAGGAACTCCCCAACCCTCCAATAATACTAACATAGGGGGACCACAAGGTTCATATGGGACAACATATACTTCACCTCCTTCCTAGTACTCATATGCACCTATGCCTTTCCTTGCAATGTTATATTTACCAGATTTGTCATAGTTAACAAATGACCCTATATCCCACGACACTTCGTGGTCAACAATATTGTCCAAGATACCTTCAGATATTTCGAAATTCGACGGAATGTCAGGAGAGGACCCCTCTACACTCATCATGACATACCACTTATGGTGTTCATCCAAGTTGTTGATGGATGATAGTGTGAGGTTGTGTATTTTCTAGAGATCCCTAACCAGAGTTGTCGCCCAATGGTACATTGAGTTAAAACTTAAAAGGAGGTTCCTTTAAGAGCTTCAATGATATGGCAATGGATTTTTTGACGCATCACCAATTTCCCATATAGCACAAGATAGAAAACAATATCTTTCCTTCATTGCGTCAAGACAATGAGATGCATATTTCCCATCTTATACATAAGTGGTGTCGAAGGCATAGGATGATTAAGAAACATATCCCTAAAAAAAATCCTTATGGAGTGGCTTACAAAGTCCCTCCTACCACCCATTGCCTGAGATGTAGCTATGGTCAAGGAGACTATTGAGGAGCATTCCATTATGCATTCCCAACACTTAGAATTGATCTACTCTCAATCAGGTACTCTATATGACATCATTCCAAAGGCTCCTTGGTCATTGATAGATCACAGGAAGCCAAACCCAAGACCCCATGTCGATGTTGTGGTTGGTTATGTTTCCCATGTATCTGTGCACCAGTTATCTGACCAAATGGGTCATATGTTGATTACATCACACCCATCAGATTCTGTCACTAATGCTCAAACTACTGCATTCCCCTCTTAAAACTACAATATAAATTCAATGTAGTCCATGCAACCAAAGAATCCTCAACAACCTCGAGGCAAGAAGAAATGGAACAAAAAGAAAGATTCCAATACTGAGAAAGGGACTACCTCTACCAAAAACACCCAGAAGGGAGGCACTAAGGAAAATAGGAAGAGTCACTTTCCCTACATGATTTATGGGGAGGACCGCCCTACTCACCAGTGCCCTCAGAAGGATGAATTCAATATATTCTTGGCACAAAAGTGGTCCCCCCAACAACCTGTTGTCTTAACCCATCCTTTCCCCCCTCAACCTCAAAACATGGTTTCCACAAATCATTCCCCTCTACAAGGAGGCATGGAAGGTACCCCTCACCACAATGGGTCTTCCTCGAATGTTACCATTTTCAGGTGTGACCAAATGGTCAATTTGCAAATGCTAGCTAAGAATTACGACATTCTTGATCCTTCTCATGATACATCAAAAGAAATCTTCCCCTCCTGGTGGCCCTCTTCAAATTGAGAATCTATATTTTGACACACTGCTTAGCCCCTCGAAGGGAATTCTTCAACGTGCAAGACATAATCCCAACACTTGGGTTATTCACAATTATAGTATTGCAGAAGACTTGGCCCAGGCACCTTGTGTTATGTCAGCACTTGAAGTCCTCTTAATTTTCCCCAGATAACATAAATCCTTGTTGTCTTCCATAGGAGAGGTTGATATCTAAGAGTCAAGATTGATAACCTTTGAGACCATTCAGGTTACTCATTGACTCTTCGATAAGGTCTCCTTTCAAATTAAAGTGTGAATGATGGGTAAAATGATCTTCCAAACATTGGTGGATGAAGGAGCCTTGACTTTAATCATGTTTATTTATTCTTGGAAGGCCCTTAGCTTTCCTAAGATCAACATGTCTACAACACTATTGATGGCATTTGATGGAAACAAGTTCCAGCCTCATGGAATACTCATCACCTTACCCATCGATTTAGGTGGTAAGACTGTCTATGTTAATGTGAAGGTTGTTGATGCACCTCTTGATTACAATGTGTTACTCATGTGTACCTGGTTATATAGGATTTCTACAGTTGTCTCATCAGTATTTAGGTTCCTACATTTTCCTCACCAAGGGAAAATCATTATGATTGATCAGCTCGTGTTCTGTACCCAAAAATTTGGATCTAATGCAGGGTCCAATGTACCTTTTTTTGGTGATACCACACCGTATTTTGTTAATGTCGGTGCGGGGATTTTCAAAGATCATTCAATGATGGGAACATTTCCCCTTCCCCCACAATCTGCCACTACCAATGTAGCTCCTATCAACATGATTTCATAATTTACTGGTGGATCCATTAGGTATTTTGATCCTTGGGTGGTACCTCATCCCGAGGATGTTGATTTATATGGATCATCCATTCTTCTCACCGTGGTCAAGATTGTTGATCCGACAATTCCATAAATATATTCTGATACTAGTGAGAAACTCCATCCTCATATGGAGTGTGATCCACCTACTCCACCTTTACGAGTTGTTGACTCTCCAAGTTCACATGACTCTCTTGATTTTGAGTTGCCTTCAGTAAAGTCCATCCTGGAATTCATGGCTCCCACAAATAAGCCCAGGGAATATGAGTATCATCGAGAACACATCCTCACTAGTTTGGAACCCACAAGAGTTATCATGATGAGCTTCAATCTGATACTAGAGGAATTTTCTGGGGTATCGAGTAGCCCTTCTAGTATTGACTCTTTTCATCCTTGGTTAACAATTTCATATCTTTCTGCTAAATTATTTGTTTTCCCTTCCATCGAAGATTCATGTCTCATACATCCTTCATGTCTTAATGGATCCCATCAAGCAGATTCTATCTCTCGTGAAACCACTCATGATGAGTATCTTCGGCCACAGATATTCCTTCCTATGTGGCACGGCCCCAACATGGTGAGCCACATGATGTTGAAAACAACTCACGAGTTCATTGATTATGAAAAGGATCCTTGGCCTAAGCCTAGACATGGGATCTACTTTGCATAAAGAATCAAGATATTTAGTGCCTTGTTTTTATAACCCTAATTTGCACCATACATACTTACTTGACACCAGGCCATCTCATATGCCTTCTTTGCTAAGCTAGTACTGAAAAACTCTTCTTAAAAAAACCCTTTTTAAAGGCCCACGCGCCCTGCTCCACTACAGCCTGCCTGTACACTCTAGCTCACCCACTACAACCCATGTGTACCTACAAAAGCACAAAAAATGGAAAGTTGCTGACAGAACACACAGTTTTGGGTAAGTTAACTAAACCTTTTGACCATGCATGGCCAATCATTCGACTAAATACATAGCTCCTTCTATCCTATAAAAGAAGGGGTAGGGGTCCCATTTGAAACAAGGAAAACCATAGTAAAGAAACTCTTCCCGAATTTGGATGCCCATTTCCCCAAGATTCTGCAACCATTTTGTGATTTCAACGAAGATGAGAAGCAAGTGTGTTAGCAGTTGGTGCACAGTAAAAGAGGATCCCAAGACCAGATTCATGGAGTAGTGGTCGGCTTCATCATTGTAAGTTGCTTTAGGGAAGTTAATAATAAAGAAGTACTTTTCCTGTCCCAACATATGAGGTTTTCATTATTTATTGCGTACATGTTGATTAAATCTCTAGCCCATTAATCCGTAGATCAAATTCATGTGTATTTATTTGTTTGTATTTTTTGGATGCAGGTCAACCTTGGGAGGAGAGTTGCAGTCAAAGAGTGACCAAGTGTGAAGAGGGATCGATATCAAACGTCGGAAATAAGGTATGTTCACTTGATCTTCTTAACTGTGTATTTTCTTAAGAATAATGGGGATTAGGTCTAGGATGATGGTAAAAAGTAGGAATCTTTAGGTATTTTCTACATGCATGATAAAACCCTAAGTGCTAGTCCTTAGGGGGATTTCCCACTCACAACAGAATTGGCGACCATACTGGGGATTTCTGGGGATACTTTTTGGTAGTTTTAAATTGGTTTCATCACCTTTTTTCTGAGTTTCTGCAAGAGTTTGAGCTAGTAGGGTTTTTGGTCTTCCATACTAGTACTCCCTACCTTCTTTGCTTGGCTTCATTATCATTTCGGGAAGTCACAGAGGTACATGTGGTCTGTATAAGGCCTGCATGGGTGTACACGCGCCCAAACTTCACACAACCCACGTGGACACGCTAGCTGATGAAGTGACAATAGCATGGTTAAGTTCAGATTTTTTTTATTAAAGAGGCAATCATCCTCTTCCCTGTCAGAATTGATCCTTCTCAGGGGTTTTCTGAAACTCATTCTGATCTCTGTTTTTGCAGTTTGTAGCTTAGGTACCACTTCAGATTAGTTTTGTTCTATGAAATTTTCCTTGGATTGTTTTTCTTTTCTGACAAAGTAAGTTCCCGAGTCTTCAAGAGACTATGGTTCTCAATACCAGTAGTCTCTGCCAGTGTTTGATTCTTATCTTTTTATTTTTTGAAGATTTGTAGAGGTGCAGGTGGCCTGCATAAGGTTTTCATGCGTGTACACGCACCCTGACCTTTTACAGCTTGCATGCACATGCTAGCTGTTGAACTGTCAGCTCCATGCCTGTTGAGAAAATTTTTGTTCAAGGAGAGGAAGTCATCCTTTTCCTTGTAAAAATTTATACCTCTCAGGGTTCTTGGTCTCTGTCATAGCAGTTGACAACTTAGGTCTGATCACAACAATAACTTTCTTTTTCATTAAAAAATTTTCCTCGAAATTTTTCTTTCATAGGGTTTTAAGACAAGTGTGAGAGTTTGATTTCGTCAGTTTGTGTGTTATTGTTAGTAACTCTTTGCAATCTGCACTTAGGCCAAAAGTTTTCTTGGTCTTTACTTGTCATCATTTTTCCTTTTTGCTTTACAAGCATTAAATAAAAAAAAAAACTCTTTTATTTCTTGATTTGGTTAAGCAGTTTTTGGGCTGCATAAATAACCAAGAAAAGTTTTGTTTTCATAATTTCCTGGTTGTTTACTTAGGACAATAAGTAGCTCGTAGTTGAGCGAAATCTTGTTTTGAGCCTACTTTTCAAAGATCTTAGAAAAAATTGTTTTTTGTTTGAAAAGTTGATTGAGAATTTTGTCAAGAAGAAGTTATTTTATTTCCAGTTTTCTATTTATTTTTTCTTTCATCTCTCAAAACATCACTAGTTTCACTTTCATAACCTTTGACTTAAGACAAGCCATAAAAATTAATGATTAATTAAAATCAACTAGACTTTATGTTTGTAGGGTTCATCCGCTAGTCTAGGCTACAACCTTGATTTAGGTTGGAGAGGAAACTCTTCAAGGATGCAAAACATACATAAGAGTCTGTGCTAGGGAGTGTTAAAAGTCCAGTATCATGGAAGTTATCCGGGACCCCCCTCTAACATAGGGCTAAACACGAGGTCACATACAGAAAGGTAGCAGAGATAACCCCTCCAAAGCCAGACCAAGCATAGTGGGGAACACATAATAGGACTTGTCTTGGGATTCTGTTGATCGCATTTTACACAGAGCTTCATGGGTCTCGAATCCATTCAAGGTCATCAATCATCTTTCGGAACACTTACTTTCGATACGCTTGATAGGTTTCAGGCTTGATACCCTGCTCATTGTGTTCCACCCGACTATCTACTGTACCCGCCTGGTGACTATTCACAAGATGGCAACCTAGTTGCATTTATTTTAGGGACTTACACAAGTGACCACGAGGTTATACTACAGTACCTAGGGCAGACATCGGGCCATGCTTTACAGATTATACTTGGAGGGTGCTTCCGTATTTGAGTTACACTTGCACCAGTAAGTTGCTCTAGTGTTGGTTGGTGTAACTGTTCTTCCAACTAGTTAGTCGTTTGCTTGATTTGCATTTAGGAGTTTTTCTAGTGTGTGCTCTGTGCTCCTTAGTTTTCCATAGTGATTTAGTTAGTCATGGATTTGGGTCTTTGACCTAGGTTGGTAGAATGCCCACTCTGCTGGCCATGAGAAATTTTTTTGGTCTTCCTCTTAGAAATGTGGAACCACCTCTTTATAGGCATTGTTTTGATAACACTGATTTTCCAGAGTCAGTGTGTGAGACTTTTATGGATTTGAACGATCCCGTAGGGGGAGAACCTATGCATAAGATATTCATGGCTAAATTTCCTGGTGATACCAACTAAGGAGCCCCTTCACAAGGGGATTCTTTTTATTTTCCCTTCTTCGGAAATGTTGGTGTCCCTTTTATGGCCACTTTGTACATTCCTGGGTTGAATGTGGGACTACTGGTTTGGTTGGGTACCATTCCAAATTTCTCAAATTCTCTTGACGCTTCTCAGTTAAGCACCTTAAGTCATGGGCACCCTGTTGATGTTTCTTCGTTAGCAAATTCTTCTCCTCCTCCTTCTCTCGCCTCTGGTGAAAGTACAGTTACTAGTAACTGGAAGTCTAAACGAAATAGAAAGAGGAAGAATAGGAAGAAGAAATCACCAACCTATACAAGTCATGTTGGAGATCGATCGACAACCTCTGCAAGTCACGTTGAAGACCACCACCCAACCTTTGCAATTTATGTTGGGGGCACACACCCACCCTCTGCAAGTCATGCTGGGGAAAAAAGTCCAATCCATGCTAGTCATACTGGTAATAGGTTTGTAGCCTTTGCGAGTCATGTTATCGACCCATCACTAACCTCTGCAAGTCATGTTGGAGATGTGCAACCAACCACTGCTAGTCATGATGGGGACATTGATTCTATTGAGAAACCTAGATGGATAGGATGTAAGCCTAAGTTCCCTTTTAAGATTTGCAAGGGATATCACCTTACGTATTTGTGCCCTGGCATTCCAGAGGTACAAATATTGTGGTCCCTGTCTACAAGCTCTTCTGATTCTAAGTCTTTTGAGGTTTCCTCGCAGCCAATTCAGACATTGGTTGAGAAAGTGGTCACGCTGATGCAGTCATCGGCTGATCCCACTCCTCTTTTGAGGGGTGAGGTGACTTTAGACATTGTAGTCACTCAGCCTATTCAGCCATTGGTTGAGAAAGTGGTCACGCCGATGTAGTCATCGGCTAATCCCACTCCTCTTTTGAGGGGTGAGGTGCCTTTAGACCTTGTAGTCTCTCAGCCTATTTAGCCATTGGTTGAGAAAGTGGTCACACCTATGCAGTCATTGGCTTATCCCACTACTCTTTTAAAGGGTGAGGTGCCTTTAGACCTTATAGTCTCTCAGCCTATTCAGCCATTGGTTGAGAAAGTGGTCATGCCAATACAATCATCGACTGATCCCACTACTGTTTTGAGGGGTGAGGTGCCTTTAGACCTTGTAGTCTCTTAGCCTATTCAGCCATTGGTTGAGAAAGTGGTCATGCCGACGCAGTCTTCGACTAATCCCACTCTTCTCTTGGAGAGTGTCGAGTCTACCAAAGTGGTCACACCATTGCAATCTTCGACTGATCCCACTCCTCTCTTGGGGAGTGAAGTCTCTACTAACTATGTTTTTAGCATTTCCATTTCAGTACTTTCATAATAAGGGGGCATTCTTCTCATTTCGAGCACACCCCCTCCAAGCCCTAGGATGGTTTCATTTGATTGGAATGATCTTGTTGAGTCTCGTCTTCCTTCTTCTACACCTTTTCAAATAAGGGTTGAAGTTAGTTAAAAAAACATTTATCGATGTATTGTGGATGAAGGAGCCTCTGCAAGTATTTTATCCTCCTCGGTTTGGAAAGTCTTGGGATCTCCCAAGCTTGTGTCTACTTTGCATGAGATGTTGGCTTTTGATAGACATCCTAGTGATTGTTTAGGGTTTCTTCCTCAGTTTCCTATCTCGTTAGGTGGGAAAACTATCCTTGTTGATGTTATAGTAGTCCAAGGCCTGTTAGATTTCAATATGCTTCTCGGGCGTGATTATGTATATGCTATGAATGCTATGGTGTCTACATTCTTCCGGGTGATGTATTTCCCTCACAATGGAAGCATTGTCACTATCGACCAACTGACATATGATAATCACCACCCTAATTCGACGTTAGTTTAGACTACCCCTTTATATGTTCTTAGTGTTCAGGTAGACTCTACCCTACCATGGGTTAATTATGTGGCATCTTATCCTCAGTGTTCAATTGCTTCTGAGCAGGAACTTGTGCAATCATGTTTTCCCTCTCGAGACTTGGTCTCAACAATCGATCCTTTCGTTTATCTAATGGGAGCATGGGTACCCTTTATACCCTCTCTTGATAAAAGTAAGCTTGAGTATCCTTCAGAGTCGGATATCGTTGTTTTAGATCCTCAAGCCCTCATTCTTGTGATTCTTCGCTGATAGAATCTGCCAGCCCTAGCCAGAACCTCCATTGTCATCTGGAGTATGGTTAGTTCACTTCACCCTTTGGGACTATCGACCCTCATTTACATGATTTCTCAGATTTTGAATTTCCTTCATATGAGGCTATCCTTGAAGCCATGACTACGGTTTATATACTGCGGGAGGACTTACACTGTGGTTTGTGTTTTCTTCCCTTTTGGGAGACTTTCCAAGTTGACTATCGAAGAGACTCTTGGTCTGAGCCTAGCAGTGGGCTCTACCTGAACCAGTTTCATACATGAGTCATAGCCCCCATGGGTCATCTTTTAAGCCCTTTTTAGACCCTCTAAAAATGAAAAGATTGTCGAGCGATCTTGTTGCCCTTCATTCTCATTAAACTGAAATTTGAAGGCACGTCTATCCAGTGGTAGTTTACCCCTTTTTCGGATTGGATGGTCAACTGTACGAACAAAGGTATACTCTAGGAGCCTCGGTTCTCTAGAAGAGTATTCTCAGGTATAATGTTAACCCTTTTTCAGGCCTGAGGGACTAAATTTACGAAAAAGGAACCCCCATGGAGTCCATAGTTAAGCTCTTTTCAGACTCCCTAAAATTGAAAATATCACTGAGTGACCTTATTCTTTCACACTCATTAAAATGGTCCAGAAGAACATTCTTGACGGAGTCCATAGTTAAGATTTTTTTAGACTCCTTAAAAATGAAAAAAATGTCGAGTGACCTTGTCTTTATCATACTCGTTAAAATGGTTTTGAATAGACGTCTGGTCGGTGCTAGTTTACCCCTTTTTCGAGCCGACTAGACTATCTTCGAAAAAGGTACCCCCGCAGAGTCTCCTTTTACATTTTTTTAGACTCTCTAAATATGAAAAGCCGTCGAGCTTACCTTCTCTAGCCTCATTAAAGTTACATCGAAGGACGTTACCATTGTGTGTCTTGTTACCCACATTTGCATACCTGCATCTTTGGCCTAATGCCGGCTCCATGTTTCTCTCAACTAAACCATCTGAAGCATGCCTTATACGCAAGCCTTGTAGCACTTTGCCTTTGCGTCTTGACACCTTTGGCCCCGAGAGGGATTTTTCTGAGTGTCCTTTCTCTGAACATCAGTCTTGTGCTTGCACCTAGAACTAGTATGTTTGCAACACTCATTCCTCCTTTGTAACGTAGCATTCTTTTATTCTTTTTCCAAAATTATTGAAAAAGACAAAAAAAATCAAATATACCCCAAAAAGAGGAAGGGAAAAGTATTTTCTTTTTATTGGCAACACAATGAGTCGCTCTTGGAAAAAGCACATCCTTTCGTTTGTTCTTCAAGCTCTAGGATTTAATATGACCTTAGGAAGGTGTTCTCACTACATAGAGCCGTGTCCTCATCCGTTTGATTTTTCTTCCAAACATATGGAGAGTTTGTGTTGCCTCCTACATCGTGAAGTTATGTCAATGCCATGCTGCCTGAGTCTCATCACTTGTCATGATATTGTCCAAAGGATGTTTTTACCAATCTTGAGGTAGCCCCTCTGTAGTTTTTCTGTTACCCTCATGCTCGACTATCCCAATAGTCCAATCAAGTCTTTGTTCGAAATCAATGAAGCCTTCAATCTGATCATCAAGATTCTCTAGTCCATGCTTGACAAGCCGTCGAAGACCTCTGGGTAGTGAAGTTGTACACTCATATTACACTCCTAACCGAGTTTTGAAGATTTTGAAGTTGTTTCTAGAGCTCTGAAGACCTCATCTCTAGCCATCAGGCCTTATCAGCTTCTAGAGGATGGATACTATACATGTATATATTTTTTATTTTGAGATGTAGATCCATTGTATATTGCTCGCGGCTACACTTTATATAGTTATATGACATGAATCTACAATGTATTTGATTGGTATCCATGACTCTATTTCATTCAGAGCATGGGTATTCTCGCCTCAGTGAGACAATTGTTATTTTGTAGATTGCACCTCCTGAATTCTGGCACCTGGGCTCACCAGTTTGGTACGTTGATAAATATTCATAATGTATTTTGGCCATCAGATTCTCTTCTGACATCACACATTAGGGGGCATTTTTTTTAACCCTAATTTTCACCAGACATACTTACCTGACATGAGGCCATCTCATATGCCTTCTTTGCCAATCCAGTATTGAACAACTCTTCTTAAAAACACCCTTTTTAAAGGCCCACGCACCCTACTCCACTACAGCCCATGTGTACACTCTAGCTGACCCACCACAACCTACGTGTACCTACAAAAGCACAAAAAATGGAAAGTTGCTAATAGAACACACAGTTTTGGGTAAGTTAACTAAACCTTTCAACCATGCATGGCCAGTCATTCGACTAAATACCTATCTCCTTCTAGCCTATAAAAGGAGGGGTAGGGGTCCCATTTGAAATGAGGAAAAACATAGTAAGGAAACTCTACCCAAATTCATATGCCCCTTTGCCCAAGATTCTTCAACCATTTTGTGATTTCAACGAAGAAGAGAAGTAAGTGTGTTAGTAGTTGGTGCACAGTAAAAGAGGATCCCTGTTAGGATATTTAGACACTTAGGAGTTAGTTAAGATCTACTTGGTCTAATATG